>VKKV01000403.1:0-54635 GCA_008080845.1 Phytophthora kernoviae | reverse complement strand
CGTCGTGTTCAGCAGATGCAGCTGCAAGAGGACACTGTAGATTCACGTGCGTTAGCAGATTCAGTCGAAGAGAAGGACGAAGACAAAGGAGACCTTGTGAAGAGTCTGCCTGGATTGGACCCTGCGGCAAAATCACACAACACGCTGGACGCATCACATTGGATGATAGTGACAAAAGCACTATTTTCTATTGGCATTTCCAGGCTTCCCAGGACCCGGACAAAGCGCCGCTTGTTATCTGGTATGAGATGTTAAAATGTTGGTGCCGTTGGTATATCACTGCTAATATATACACTGTGGTTTGTACTGTGATGCAGGCTTAATGGAGGTCCTGGTTGTTCCAGTATGCAAGGACTCTTCCTGTGAGTATGCCATTAATGTGATGGTATGAAGAGGAAAGGCGCTGATGCTTTTGTTTGTGTGTGTTCTGCTATATGAATTGTAGTGGCAATTCGCCGTTCAAGGTGGACGAGTCTACGATAGCGGAAAATAAGCACAGCTGGCATCATTCAGCCAACTTACTATTTGTTGACCAGCCTGTGGGCACGGGCATGTCGTACACGCGTGGGAATAACTACCGAAGCGAAGAAACGGCAATTGCTGAAGACTTTACCAGTTTGTGAGCAAGTTTCTACAGCGACACAGCGAGTATCTATCTGGGAACAGCGGTAGCATGTAACGCCTCTCGACCTGTATATATTCGGTGAATCTCACGCAGGTCGATGGATTCCTCAGTTCTCGGAATATATTTTGAAGCGGAATAGCGACCCAAACAACCAGTTGATGATTGATCTGGAGGGTATTGGATCGGTAATGGATGGGTGCACCCTCGAATTCAGTATGAGTACAGCGATTACGCACATGGTCTTGGACTGCTGACCTTCGGCCAGGTCAGGTCGCTCAAGTCCTCGTATGCCGAGTGTATCACTGCACTAGATGCTGGGACATATCACTCCAAGAGCTGTTTTGCCAATATGGACGCTATCACAGGCAGTGTCAAGGCAGGCAACGGAGGGACTAGCTTGAACTTCTATGACGTGCGGCAGTATCTGGCCAATGTGGGAGCATATCCGTCAGAACAAGCCCCATTGTGAAGTATCTAAATAAGCAGGATGTGCGAGCTGCGCTACATGGCAACGTTGACAAGAATTTCCGGTTCGAAATCTGCAGCAATGGCGTGTTTAAAGCGCTTTCCAAGTTCGATGGCGTCAGTACACTAGACAAAGTGCAGTCTCTGCTCCAAGGCGGCCTCAGGGTGCTTTTCTACAACGGTCAATGGGACATGATGTGCAAACCACTACGGTGTTGCTGCTAAACCTTAAATGGAATGGATCGGACGCGTATCAGCAGGCAAACAAGTACACGTGGCGTGTGAAGAGCCGCAAAGAGCCGGCAGGTTTTGCGCAGCAGGGCGGCAATTTGACTTACGTAGTGGTGACTGGGGCAGGACACATGGTGCCAATGGATGTACCAGATGTGGCAGCAGATCTGCTGCACCGGTTCGTGAACAGACTTGAGTTCAACGACAAGGAGCAGAGCATCTCGAACATGCGAATGAACGTGACTGACCTGGACGTTTCGTTGTGCTACATGCCGTCAGATGCGTCCACATCAGAACTCTTGTATTCCCAGCAAGACGCAGGCGACAGCAATAGCAACCAAGTTCGCATTGGTGTCACGTGGTTGTGGGTAGCATTGGTCATCGCCACTGTGAGCAGCATCCTGGCTGTGTGTGTGACCATTGCCTGCCTTCGCAATACGGACAACGGGACCATGAAATGATCACTCAAGTAAGTGACGATGACGAATTCGACCAAATTGATGCAGAAGACGAAGAATCAGAGCTTTCAGAGGAAGATAACGAGCAAGTTCCCGTCGTGAACAGCGTGAACCGAGAGAGCTACGAGTCCTCGGAGTCGAGTGACCGAGGTCTAATTGTTTTGTAGGTTATTCTGGATCTAGATCATCCTGTAGTGAATGTGATTGGAAGTGGTTTGAGGCGGAACGTTTTTTAGCCCTTTCACTACCAGACGCTCATTATGGGTCCGAGCAGACGTAGCTTACAAACTTCTATATGTTCTTCCCATAATTTGCTTCCATTTTTGGCTCTTAAAACTGTTATAGAACCTATAAGTTCCATAAGACCAAATAGTATTTTGTAGTTAATCAAAACGTCCATATATTGTCCCTATTTCGACCAATAGAAGTAGAATATTGCCTTTCTTATGGGTCCAAGTGGACCTGTAATTATTATCAAATCTCTGTTAGCCTATATTAGACATGATAGGCTAAAAAGCATTAAACACGATAAGGAATTTACACTTGAAAATCGTAAAGAGGAATACAAGTTTTAAGTCAACTAGGGAAGGTGACATAGCCTACCCTTTTTGAAGTGATAAAAACAGTCATATACAGGCATTTTCAAAAATATAGATCCAAAGAGCTAGTGGCAGCACGCTATTCCACCTATAAGGGAATGGAGGCAAGAATCCACTCCACATGTTGGCTCTCATATCGAGAATGTATCGTCAAAGAAAGAGATAGCATTTCGCGCGCGTTGGGGGAGCTGAAACGGAGCGGATGGACGCCGAAGAGGTCAACCGACCTGCCAAACAATTTCATCTAAGTCAAACCGGCCAAGTCGAAGAAGGATGCATGCAGCAAGCACTTCTTTGTGGAAGAAGAGAAGCTGATGGCGTACCTGGCTAAGCCTGACATCGGTAAGAAACGATATGATGCTCTGCTGTGGTCCGACAGCTGACTCCACATGTCATTGTAGCGGAATTGGCGCGAAAACACGCAGACTCGTCCAAGAGCATATCTACGGAGCTGCCGCAGCTTGATACTGCGATAGTTGTTTTCACCCCTGCTTGTTTGCGGTTATCCTGTCTGAGACACGCTAACATCGATTTGTATCTTGTATTACACTGCTGATCCGTCTGGCTTGCCTCCAAGCAACCAAGGACCAGCTATATCTAATCGAGAAGGCCAGACCGGGCAGGCAATGTCATCTGGCAAGATGGTAAACAGCCCAAACGGGGCGTTAGTTGTGGGCTATCGTTGTACATCAACGTTATATCGTGTACAATATAAGTGCTTCATCTAGGCTCCTACTAAACGCAGTAATCATTTGAAGCAAGGTGGACAACCACCCTGCTCCTAGCATACACTATGTATGCGCGTAGTAAGGAAGCGTAAGTCTTACTTAGATTTACTATAGAAATACACGACAACGTGTATTTCTAATACAAAGCAAAAGACTGCTTAGGTAGAAACTTGGAAACTGTATTTATGTCGGCCCGCCGCGTGGTGGGCCTCTTAGCAGACCTAGCTAAAGAATATTTAATTGCATGATGAGGTTCATGGTTGGCCCCACGCGTTGCACCTATATGCATGCGCTTCATTGGTTGAAAGATACCTCTTTCTACCAATAGTAGCACCTAAGCGCCCGCCACTAATAACCAATCAGTGGCGGCTCGAAATGATTGTAATCCTGTGTGTGGTCCACACACAGAGGCAGCCTGCTTCATATGTATACTTTTGCAGCCCTGTTACACCTTAAATTATCAAACATGGAAATGGATTCAGAAAGAGCTTCAAAATGCGTAAGCGTCGTTTCGTGTCTATAATGCCGGGTAGATTTGAATACTCGCAGCACTACAAATAGTATGGAGTAAGCAAACGGCGCGAAGGATCGGACAAAGCGATAAAAGAATTCATGCTTATGCTATTCCGTAAAATGACCCATCTTTTCTTGGTGGGTTGCGACACCTGTTTCAGAAAGCCGATCGCTGCGCGCGATGACGATTTTCTTGAACATTACATGGCGCATGGTCTCCGTCGCCCCAAGTCCTGTCATTGTTTGTTTTAGTGCTGGTCACGGTTATGATTGAACCTGCAATCATCCCCATATTTACAGCCACCCGGATTGGTGAGATTGCGGCAAAGGGTTTGAGCACGAGTTCGACCTTCTTGATGCTGACCCAAATGCATGCCATGAAATTGACGTGGATCTGCTGGATGTTGGGTGGTGGGTCTTGCACGCCTGGTCCTGGTGAACCTTGCGCACCTGGTCCTGGTGGACCTTGCGCGCCTGGTCGGTTGAAAGAACATCGGTCTTGGAAATCCCTGATTAATGCTTCGCAAATTATCTTCTCAACTTGGGGTCGTCTGGAGTAATGTTGCTCTGCACGCCCGTTAACGATGGCCTCCGCCACCTCAGCATTAATCGCTTCTGGAAGCTGGAGAGCCGCCATCAGCTGCTCAGCAGTCCAGTAATTGACGTAGATGTTATTCGCCATTTCCGCCAGTCGTACGAGTCTTGGTTAAGTTGAGAACTGTCGTTGAGGCCGCTTCAGAGGTCGTTGTCTTTTGCCGAATTTGATCGAAAAGAAAATGGCAACCGCTTTGCAGCTCCAGACGCTGATCTGCAGTTGATCAATACTGAATACCTCCAAACTCACGACACGCCCTCTGCCAGTAATAGCATGCATCTAGTTGTACTGCTGCAGCTGCAGCTGATCAGCTCCAGTATGTGTGTGTTACACATACTAACACCTCCGACGCATTTTCTCTACCAATATTAACTTACAAATGAATTGGACGGTTTCTGGTCCGCTAAGACTCGAAGGATTTCAGGTGGTAAAATTTTCGCTGTCGCAGTGTTTGTTTTAAAACGACTTTAGAAAGCGTCCCATGGTCCCATTGCGACGTGTTGCGCATCATCTATATCCGTTGATAATCGACTAACGGGAACAGCTTTTGACTGCTCAGTCGGTGGAGAAGTGCATCCCTGTGTCCAACCGCTGGTCAAGAACTCCCAAAACCGCAACTCGCTTTAGCTGATTCCAACAGCCCTAGAGCCGGCGCCATCCACTAAATTCGGGACGTGGCCATCGCTCAATTAGCTTTTGTCCTTTCACTCTTCACGAATATTAAACAAAGTATTCAACATAACTAAATTTATTTATTTTTATCTCCTGCTCATATATGTATAGACCAATAGCTTTGGTCAGAAAATAGATTAAATAATTCAAGTGGCAATTATTTATTTTGTTTCAGTGTCGATTCTAAGCAAGGGAATATAAATAATGGGGTTAGTCTAAATTGTTCAGACATTGTATCCCTTTACTCTCAGCTGTTGAATTTTGATTTCGTCGTAGTGGAAGGATGCATTCTTTCAGTGGTGTCTTGTTCAACGAAAATACGAGGGCTGCCAATATGCCCTGGTGCAGATAAAACTCCTATGGCTCTGGGGTGCTTGATGGAGTGAATGAAGTATTTTACGCGTCATGCAATTTATGGAAGAAAAAAATAGACTGCATAACGTGACTATACTACTACTGGCGTTTTGTTGTGCTACATGCCGTCAGATGCGTCCACATCAGAATTCTTATATGTATTCCCAGCAAGACTCAGACGACAGCAATGGAATAAAACGACCAAATTGATGTAGAAGAAACAGAGCTTTCAGAGTAAGATAGCGAGCCAGAGAGGTGACCGAAGTTTAACTGTTTTCATAGGTTACTCTGGATCTAGATTGAAGGCCAGCATCCTATAATGAATGTGATTGGATGAAATGTGATTTGAGAATGAACTGTGATTGTTGTCACTATCGAAGATTCCTCGTCATGAAGTCTCTGTTGCTAGCGCTGACCGTGGCTTTCGCGCTGTCTGTGAATAATGCTCAAGTGCCTATTCCCGGAGAACCTCCAGGCTTTACAATCGGCCAAGGCAGTGGGTCTGCAGGGGTGCAGCTGGAAACGTACATTGACCTGGTGAGCTTGACCTTCGATATCTAACGTTTGATACACCTACTGACATAAGCGTATGGGCTGATTGCGTGTAGCTCTGTCCCTATAGCAAAACAGCTTATGCTGGGGTAAAGGCACTGGCCAGCCACTATAAACCTGACGAGTTGCGTGTGAAAGCCATCCTGTTCCCGCTACCATTCCACCAGTATGGCTTCACCACCGCAGAATCTGTGTTTACCATCACCTCAGCTCTAGGCGATGACCAATTCGCCCCGTGGCTTGAAGTCGTCTATAAAAATCAAGAGAGGTGCGTTGCTCAATTGCAAATGATATAAAGGATCCCACGTAAACTGACGTTATTGATGTGTCAATAGTTTTTGGAACGAAGCGACAAAGGACCGATCGGCAGCGCAAGTGACGAACGATCTTAAAGAGCTCGCACAGAAGAAATTCCCAAGCCTGACAGACAAACAGTGGGAAGAAGGAATGACTGGATATGGAGGCACTAAGGCTGATGAACACACTCGAGTTGCTTGGAAGTATGCGTGCACCCGTACAATCACGGGGACGCCGCAATACACGCTGAACGGGGTGCACTTCGAAGAAGCCGACTCGTTGTGGGGTCTGGAGGATTGGATCAAGGCCATCGACCCATTGGTCCAAGCCAACAAGCACAAGGAAGACTTGTAAGTTATCCTAGGTTGTCAAAATGACATTTCAGTGTTCTTGAATCTGATTGGCTGGTTAAGTTCAATACAAATCAGTATTTTCAGTTGTCAAAATACTGCGAACATGGCGTTCCTCGCGCGCTTCCTGCTGTTCACTATAGGGCTTTACGTCTTGACTAACGCCCAGCGGATCCCTCGGAAGCCGCCAGGATTCACTCGGAAGTGGTAGCGCCGACGCCGGCGTGCAGCTGGAATCGTATATTGATTTGGTAAGATACCCGAAGCATCTACAAACCCAATCTTTATATTTGTTTTTACTAAAGAATAATATATGGACAGTTATGCCCAGACAGCAAATCGGCGTATCCAGGGTTGAAGCGTCTGGCGGACCATTATAAACCGGACGAGCTGCGTGTACGCTTCGTGCTGTTCCCGCTGCCGTACCACCAGCATGCCTTTGCAGCTGCAGAGGCAGCCTTTACCATCACAGATGCACTGGGAGACTCCAGCTTCACACAATGGCTCGAGACCATCTACTCAAATCAAGACATGTAAACACTCTGTCTGGTTAAATGTATCCTATTTGTACGTACATTATTAATATGATCTCTTGCAGCTTCTGGAACAAACCCAACAAGGACTTGACGCCTGTGCAAGTGACGGAGAAGCTCAAGACTCTGGCTCAGAAGACGTTCCCGTCGCTGACTGACGCTCAGTGGGAGAAAGGAATGACTGGTTATGGAGGAACCGATGCAGACGACCACACCCGTGAGTCGTGGAAGTATACGTGCACGAGAGGCATGTCGGGCACACCGCTGTATACACTGAACGGCGTGCCTTTCGAGGCTGACGCAGACTGGAGCTTTGAGAAATGGTTCCATGTGATTGATCCGCTTGTGAAGGCGAATAAGCCTGTGCTGAAAGATCAGGAGGAGATGCAAGGACTGTGGGAGGCTACGCATATTTTGAGCGGAGTTCCTCGCTCCCAACCAGATCGTGATGTGATGCATCTGGTCCGATCAGGAGAGTGGGCCACTGCTGCTCAGGCGTGCGAGGGGTTGCTGGTGGGGCGAGGGCGTGTGAATACCTTCCCGGGCGAGCGATGTGTTGCCAGGCTCATGAAGCGTGTATTCTTCGTGATGGATGCATTACGCTGCAATGAGGAGAGACTGGATCGAGATTATGGATCGGTAACTCATGCGTTTACTTCAAACACTTGAGTTGCAATTTTAATTGAAGCGTTAAGCATGATGGAATTCACAATCCTTACCGCGTAAGAATTACGGTGTTTGGTTTCCTAACGACATTGCGTACAATGCTGTTTAAAGTTGAGATGTATTTCGTACCTGAATCCTGTTTTCTGACTACTACTTATATTTAGAGCTGTTGGGGTGAATATATCTTGGCATACAACAAACCGTTTGGCATACCAAACAAAGCTGCCGCAATACAGGCCAGATATAGACAAGATCAATGGCTTCGTTTGACAATTGACACTGGTCTTGGTCCACCGACATCTGTGTGTGCGCTGCCTTGCGAAATTCTAATGAAAGTGAACGCTATAATTCCTGAAGGACCTTCCGTATCCAACTTCCATTTCCATGAAGACCATTCACGAGGAGGGACATTGTTCAAAGGCGTTTACAAGTTGTGGAACCGAGTCAAAATTTCTCGACTTGGTCAATATTCTGACGGACGAAAGGAGCTACTGGGCAAATACTGCCAGAGCACGTCTCTCTTACGAGTGTTATTGGTGTGTGCGTTGACGCCATTTCCAGCGCTGATGCTCGCGATTGTACTGGAATGTATACCGCTGCAGAGTCCTGATGACGGATGGAAAGCAAACTACGGGGCGTGGATTCGCCTGTGGCTGATAGTGACGTCCGCTGCTCTCGGCTCACTGTTTCAGATAAGAAGTGCAACCTCGGAGTTATCGTATCGCAAAATTTTCTTGGTCGGCATTGGGACTGGATGTGGGACGGCTACCGCAATGATCGGGCTAGCTGCGGCGTGGGCATTTCCAACGCCATTCGGTATTGCCATCACTTCCTTCCCGTTCCAGATACTGATCGTCACATTTTTCTTGGTCTCCATCCGAACACCGGGCACGCCCTCATCCCCAAGTCAGTGCTGCGTTAAAGCACAGACTTTATCTTATCGTTGCACAATCAGGAATGGCATTCGTCTACATCATTTTCACGATCGTCTTTGCACAATGCACAGCGAAGCAGCAGTTTGGGATGTTTCTGCTGCTACCAGTGTTGAAACTCGTATTCAAAAGTATGGTCGCTCGTCTAGCATCAGACAACGAAGAAACCATTCCGGCCGTCGTGGTCTTCACTGTCGATGTGTTCAACGGATTGTATACATCAAAGTGTATCCAGTCTTCCAGGTCCTGGTGGGCGTCGCTGGTAATGATCACATTGAACATGGGGCGTACGATAATTTCACTTTGGGGAGTTGGTCATGAAACTAGAACGCTGGAAGTACTCAACCACCAAAAGCACAAAATTGCGCAAACTCCTGATATGAGCCATGGAAATCGGAGTCGATCGCCTTTGAGTTTTTTCATATCAAAAAATTTGCAGACACGCATCATTCCTTCAGACGGCAACATGGGCATTCACCCCGTTAACAACTCGGCGAATGTATCACAAACACATCGGCATCAAGGACCAGATGCTGTAGAAATTGAGACCAAAATGGCGCAGTACTCGCACAAGGTGTTGTTCCACTTGGAATACCTCGCATTGGTGGAATACGTCGAGAGTGTTATTCCTACACTCTATGTTATCTACCTGTCGATCCTCTCCCAACTCCCCAGTGCAAAATACTATCCTCATATGAGCTCCCTCAGCGCTCGACAACTACAGATGAACATCGAAAGTATCTTGGTGTACGCATTCGCAGAAATCATGTTTTTGGCGTGGCTTCACGTGACGCTGAGGCGCAAATTCGGGTTTTCACTGCTTTACCAGCTTGCATTTGTCCTGGAGATCGAAACGGAATTGCTGCAGGCCAGACTGTTCACATGGATACCTGCTATGTTGGAGTTGACTCTCGTTCATTTCGGTATGTAAGCATACACTGATGCATGGCGTATGTTCCTATGACACAGCTCTAAACTCGTTTGAATGGATGATGCAGGTCTGGACTTCAGCTTTCGATTTGGTTGGCTAAACCCGTCGCCGGTAGAATGATGAGTTGATCTTTGCTGTCCAAATGTGCACCACCTTTTGCTGCCAGAAAATGTTCCTCGACTACTACTCGCTCAGTTCGAAGTTTGCTTTCGAGCACTCAAGTCGAAGAGAGTTAGCTATGCGCCGGTACAACGCCCTGTTTGCGGTCTCAGTCACTCTTGTAGTGAGCAGTGGCCCTATCTCAGTAACGACCAATTCCATACGAACCAATATCCCTGAGACGACTTCAACGCGCGCGTTAGCTGGTCCGACGAATCCGCTTCCTCACATTTCCTGAGAGCTAAAGTCGCAACGGAGGACACCAAAGTAGACATAGAAATAGAGGCCACCGCTTGGTTGAAAGACTTAGTAAACTTGAAGACGCCAAGACGTTCCTTAGACATGTTGATGCTGTACCGCAACTGAGTGAGTAGGGGAAAATCCGGAGCAAGTCAGAAGACGATGAATGGCAGAATGGATTATACTATGAGCAGTATCGATTGACAAACAATTGAACAAGCCTACCATGATACTTCGTAGTCCTACCAGTATAATGCTCGATACTATAATACTTTTAAAAGGGCTACCCTTTTCCAGCGCTACCCGTCAAGAACAAATGAAGCAGGCTCTAAGTCGTGTACTAATAGCGCCACTGTAAAACATATTCAGAATGCGTATTCAGAATAGAGAACGACGTGCATATAGCTACCCTATTGTAGCTAGAACGTCGTGCAGGTTATACTACACGCTGAGGACTTCATTGAGGCCGTCTGCCCACAGACGGACGATCTCGATGTGTTCAAATCCATTCAGGACGATCGGGATTTGTTGCTCGTCCATGGAGAATTCTTCTCGAAGGAAACCCTCGTATTGCACGAGCATGTCAGCTGGAACCCATAGCATGGAGAGGAACACCGCCATTCCCTAGGTCACACGGTGCTATTGCACATGGGCGGGCACATTTCTTGAGTGTCCATACTTTATGTAGATCCGACGGCGTACTGTTTGGGTTTCGGGGTCGAAGGTTTCGCCCTTGCAGATGAGCACGGCGCACACAGCCGGCACGTTAGAGTGGATTGGAAAAGAACAGGCTTGAGGGGGATCCTGTTAGAAGACGTCGGACGAGAGCGCGGTGACCCATAATGTCACCCACGAGCGGTGTAATGTCCTGACGGAACGTTGCACAAAGATGTCCATGGGGTTGAGGTCCAAAATCGTTAGTTGCCTGACGTTGCGTTAATTCGTTGCCAGAACGCGCTGAAATGCGTGACATTATTGACCAGCATGGTCAACGAGCCAACATTCAAAATGTTGAGGAGTCATCCGCGGATGCGTGCATCGTATAGAGCCATGGTGGGCTGGTAGGGCTGGTGGAGAAAGGAGTTGTGTGTTAGCTTGTCAGGAAGAGCTCAATCAAGAAGGGCACTCAGAAGTACACTAATGGAATTGGGCGCCAAAAGATCGTATTCACTTCAACATGTTTCAATTTCGAAACAGGTATTAAATCAAAAATTTAAAATGTTGATTTAATAGTCGAATTACACTCCGTAAGTTATTTTTAAGAAAAGGCATAAGAAAAACTTAGTTTTAAGTATTTTTTACCTCTTTATTATCATCTATCTATACTGTTATCACTTTAAACGCATTATCGAGACATAAAAACAATTTTCAAGATCAATTGATGCCTTTTCAGTGGCAAATTTGTACATATAGCCACTGCAAATATGATTTGTCGACACCAATGCTTGTTTTACTGACTTGTCCTTGTGCTTACCGAAGTTTACTACGTACGACCCATCATCGGGTTCATTCGCGAACTTGCTCGCGATTTTGTTGGCAATACCAGAATCAGGGCCACCGGTGAGCATTTCCTGAGTACGGGGCCACCAAACGTTTGTAATGGGACTCAGTCCAAACCTGCTCACGCAAAGCGAAGAGCTGGTTGACCTGATCCCGAACACCCGGACAGAGGGAGTTGTTCGCAGCACGGTCTCGCAGGAGTGCGAGCCGATGCTGGAACCCGAAGCGAACGGAACTCGCACAGAGGCGAGCCGGATGCTTAGGCTGGATCTTCGGTCTTGAAGAGCAAACGGACTTACAAAGCCGTGAGCCGATGCTCTTGTCTTGGGAGGCGACTCCTGACTTGGAGGGAGGAAGAGGCGACTTGAGGGCTTGAAGGTAAAATTACAACTGAATTAAAATGAGCTTTTGGTTCCTGAATCCTATGAATAAAACCACTAGAGGTCCTTGGGGTTACATGTAAATTCTTGGGTTGAATCAGGTTGAACTTGAAGATTCTCCTTCGAAGAATCTTCCTGCCGCATGGCATCTTGTGATTGGCCACAAGAACTCAGGTGATGCGCCGGCCTTGTTACCAGACACTTTCCCAGGGAAGGAACCATCATCATGCACAAAGAAGTGCAGAGAGCACTTGGCGTAATCACTGATTGCGCCAAAGGTGAATGCGAGCAAATGTGTACCCATATTTGCGTCATCTTCACCTTCATGATGGAGGTGTGTACCACAGCAATCTGTGACCACATTGCCCATGTAATAGATCAGAGTGCCTAATACGAATAGTGAAACAGGGTGGACAATCACTCTGTTCCTAGCATACACTATGTATGCGCGTAGTAAGGAAGCATAAGTCTTACTTAGATTTACTATAGAAATACACGACAACGTGTATTTCTAATATAAAGCAAAAGACGATTTAGGTAGAAACTTGAAACTGTATTTATGTCAGCCCGCCGCGTGGCCTCTTAGCAGACCTAGCTAAAAGAATATCTACTGCATGGTGAGGGCTGGTTGGCCCTCACGTGTTGCACCTATATGCATGCGCCTTATTGGTCGAAAGGTACCTCTTCCACCAATAGTAACGTTCTAAGCGCCCGCCACTAATAACCAATCAGTGGCGGCTCGAAATGATTGTAATCCTGTGTATGGTCCACACACAGGCAGCTTGCTTCATATGTATATCCTATCCGCAATCCCTGCCGGATAGCTATACATATACATGTATACTGTGTAGCCCCCAGTGGGTCCTACTTTTGGTGGGGAGGAACTCCTGTTGAAACGGAGTTAAATGCAGCGAGTGGGTCAGATATACGCGCTAATTTCGACGCTCTGGTTCCTAAGACCAGAATGTCAACGCGTAACCAAGTGAAAATCGACGGCTTTGTTGACAAACGACAGGCCATCGTAAGATTTGCGCGCAATGCAATCGCTGAAGCACAAGATCGGCAGAAAGAGCAATCAGACAAGCATGGGCGAAAGAATTTATTCAAATTCAAGGTTGGTGATCTTGTATTACTTAATGCAACTCACCTACCGGAGCATGCAGTGTCCAACCTTGGAAGTAAGAAACTACTCCCTAGGTTTATTGGACCATTTAAAGTTCTGAAATGCAATGGAGATGCCTATACTATAGACATTTCTACTAGTATGCGCCTTCACCCAACGTTTTACGTGGGTAGATTGAAGCCATACTTACCAAGTGGATCTGCCGATCCTACTCCATCCGTTGAAGTCGACTCGAACTCAGTCTTCAAGACAGAAGTCTGAGCAATGGACGACTGTAAATCGTCGTAACGCGAGTCTTGTTCGTCGCAACGAGCCTCAAGGTTGTTGCAGTGAACGGACAGATCCGAGCGATGCTGTTGCAGCTCCTCGATCTGGGCACGATGAGCACTCTTCCACTTCCAGAGTCGCTCAATCGTTTTTGCGTTCAGCCCCACCTCCGTTGATTGGCTCTCACGGAGATCGTCGGTGGCTGGCGGAGTCAATTGTGGATCATAGGGATGATCCGACTCCGACGAAGCACCGTCGAAAGAAGCAAGCGAATCGCTTCTTTCGCGTTCGGTGGCGCGGCTACCCGCCGAGCGAAGATACTTGGGAATGTCGTGAGCCTCGCGGCTGACGTCCCCGATATCGTTCGCGACTATGAGAATCGGATGTAGTATCGGGCACCCCGATACTACTTCGGTCGGTGGTTGGAATTGCTTCCGAACCCCGACGGTCCTTCAAGTTGGTTTTCTTTAACAAGAAATCCATCTTGTTCTCGTTCTCAAGGCGAATGAAAGTTCGCCAAGAGTTGGTTTTGGCGACAAGCGATTGGCCTGGATCATCACGGTGATTGATCCTGCGCCAAGCAAAGAAGCGACTACGATAGAAGTTTTCATCTCCATTGCGATCTCGGATCGAGGAGATGTCGAAGAGCTTCATTGACGTAACCGACTTCTTTGTCCGCTTGGCTGAGCGGGATGTCTCGAGTTGGCTCTTATTCGAGGCCAACGAGTCGTTTTCGGTTCTCTTACGCGCTTCATGATGCGACAAGGAACGCGGAACAGAAGCTTGCTGTTTGGAACAGTCAAGACTTTTAGTCACAAATCGGAGGAAAGTTATCCACTCCGACCGGATCTGTATCGACAGACCGGCAAGTACGGCTAATGCCCAATGACTTTGTGTTAAAGTCTGACCACTCTGTGTACGGATGACCGTACACTTCAAGCCACAAGAACGTGCCTGGCCTTGTCACCGCCCACTCGTTTGGAACTATGCCACGGAGTATGGGACAATGAGGAAGGCGCACGGAGTGTCTTGCTTGGAGTGTTCCCCTTGCGGATTTTCGACGAACACTTGTCAAGCTGGTGGCAAATTGCCGAATGGGACTAAAGACAGTAGGGTGCCTGTCACCCAGCGCGTATCTATAGCACCGTGTGACACTGTCCACTTGGGACACGTGTCTATGCGACAGTGAGACTTGTCCCATCTGTCGAATCCCTCTCCCAGGAAAACAGAACAGACATTTTCAGAATATTTTCGAAATATTCTAGAAGGATCGATGAATATTCTAGAAGCGTTCTAGAATGTTCTCGAAACAGTCGATGTGGATCATACTTTAAGGGGGTGATGTAATGGGATGACTAAATCCATTACATGAGGTGGTTGTGTGGGACACATCACCTTCTGGGTTCATTGTGGGTAACAGTTATCTGCTATGATATCTGTTAAATAACCGATACCTACATGAACTATTTGTAATAGGCACTCTGATCTATTACATGGGCAATGTGATCACAGATTGCTGTGGTACACACACCTCCATCATGAAGGTGAAGATGACGCAAATATGGGTACACATTTGCTCGCATTCACCTTTGGCGCAATCAGTGATTACGCCAAGTGTTCTCTGCACTTCTTTGTGCATGATGATGGTTCCTTCCCTGGGAAAGTGTCTGGTAACAAGGCCGGCGCATCACCTGAGTTCTTGTGGCCAATCACAAGATGCCATGCGGCAGGAAGATTCTTCGAAGGAGAATCTTCAAGTTCAACCTGATTCAACCCAAGAATTTACATGTAACCCCAAGGACCTCTAGTGGTTTTATTCATAGGATTCAGGAACCAAAGCTCATTTTAATTCAGTTGTAATTTTACCTTCAAGCCCTCAAGTCGCCTCTTCCTCCCTCCAAGTCAGGAGTCGCCTCCCAAGACAAGAGCATCGGCTCACGGCTTTGTAAGTCCGTTTGCTCTTCAAGACCGAAGATCCAGCCTAAGCATCCGGCTCGCCTCTGTGCGAGTTCCGTTCGCTTCGGGTTCCAGCATCGGCTCGCACTCCTGCGAGACCGTGCTGCGAACAACTCCCTCTGTCCGGTGTTCGGGATCAGGTCAACCAGCTCTTCGCTTTGCGTGAGCAGGTTTGGACTGAGTCCCGTTACAGATCCACTACCTATGCTTGGTGTCCGCACTACGAGTGGGGTTGAAGGCGACATGTAACGGGTCAAATGAGTGTTCGTCACTAGCGTACACGTAGCGATGAGGAAGCTGCAAGAGGGATCAGAATACTGAGATCAAGTAGTAAGTATGGGGTAAAATCAATTCTGTTTTAGTTTAGGACCAAGGCGGCTGCCCCTGACCTCGTGTGAATCACTCAAATGCAAGCCAGAACTTGATTGGGTAAAATGGTTCTGGATCCCCACTTTCAATCAATCAGGGAATGATACTTCAGCACACGCTAGCCGTGTGCTGCGCTACTACTTATGCAACTGGGGAGAGCCCATTGCACGACAACAATGGCTTGCTGTGGAGTCGAGTGTTAAACAAGCTTGTTCTCAACTCTTTAATGGGTTTTGTTCACGCGCTGTCACTGTGATCCATAAGCAGAAGCAACTCGTAAAAACCTGGAACGATGATGCTTGTGATGTCACTCCCCATGCAAAAGAACTTTTCGACAAGGAAAAGTTGGCTGTGGCTCAATAGACCATCATGCTGACATCGTCACCTATTTCTACGTGTTTGATGCCTTCGAAACTCACAGTTTTGAAGGCTGTGTTCAGCTAACAGAGGTAAACATGGAGTCTGACAGTTGCATACGCTGTGTCGTTGTCGAACAGCTGAAGGTGCCGTGGCGACACATTCAGACTGTCGTATATGAGAGAGCAAAATGAAAGATAGTGATCTACCCAAGTACAACACAAGGCGATATTTTCACCCTGCCACAGATACACGATGCACTCACAAAATTTCAATCCATCTTCCATTGTATCCTGAGTTTGTCTGCACAAAGCAAGTAAAGCCGCCTCCATTTTACCGTCAAGCGAGCAGGGCGTTGCAGCTACAAAAGAGGCGGTCGATATTACGAGAGACCCGAAGAAGAAAACAAATAGAGGTAAATGTACGATAGGTGCAATGAAATCTACTGCCTGATCACATCTCCCTCATCAACGGCCGCTGAAGAAGATGAAAGTGAGAAAAATTGCAGCATATTCCGCCAAGCAAGTCAAGGCTGTAACCGTGGAGAAACAGAACGATCACCACTGCCGCAATTATGGTCGAACAGGACATAACATTCGCGGCTGCACTGCTTCATCATCGGAAATGGAGGAAGCCATAGGAATTCTGCAGGGTAACTATGTAGTTGGTGAGTATCCATTCGTTGCATGTGGAGTGTAAGATCAGTATCATCGAACAGGTAAAAATTATCAGTAGAATTGAAACAAATTTCTGTTGCAAGCAATGCATAATTACATATTTCTCCCCTAGATATTAAGCTGAAACAAATTCATTACAGTAAAAGATGGTGTTGGTGTTTGTGTTTGTGTTTGTGATTGATTGCCATCAATATGAGGAAAACAATCTGTGAAATTCTAAACGAACGTATAACAACACGGGTATTGTTAGATGATGGTAATCAGTGTGGAGCAAGATACAAAAAATACCGAAGTACCCGTTGAGTCCTATGCAATCCAGCTCAAAGGGAAATAGCATGTAGATGTTAGAAAGAATGATAATCAAAAAAGCATGCCTTGAGCTTACCAATGACTGCAGTCGTCACAGTGTCACCTCCAGCGCCTACTCAGGTCGGAGCATTTTCCTTGGCTTCGCAGTACTGAGTCTTGTTACCACACCACACGCTGCTACTGACTCGGTATTAGCGACGCCTAGCCTAAGCTGCAAAATGAAGAAGAAAAAACTTGTTATCTATATCATGTTGAAGTGGTTTGACCAACTGCCTCGCTAATATTGCCCAATCAAATTATTTGTGGTTTCTTAGCGATAAATGCCCTGTACCCTCGTGATAAATATCCTCGAGGCAGAAGAAAACACCTAATAAGTAGTTTTCTCCTTCTGCTTAGTAAACTGCTCTCAAACAGAAGTTAATCGAATAAACGGGGTTATGAATATCACTTATCGCATATCTAAGGTAGTAATTAGACCCTTAATAAGTAGCATTTTAATTTATACTATGAACCCTAATTCGTAGTGGTGCATCGTTTCGGATGTCATTCAAAACGTCGACAGTCTCAGCTCCGGGATGCATGTCCTCCAGCATGCAGCAGTCGGCACCGTCGTGGCCGGTGGTGGCCTTACAGCCGTCCAGATTATACTGTCCCGCAAGTTTAGGCGTCCGAGTTCATTGGCGCTGTCTCTCGGGAGCTTCGTTGGCGTTTTTCGTCTTCTGGAGGCGACAGGCCGCAAACTGAAGACTCGAAACGGAGAGCGCTCTCCCAATGCATCAGAGGCTGCAGCGGTAGCGGCGGCAGTAGCTTTAGTTCTGTTGGACGGAGACCGCAAGACTGTTGTGGTCTCGTACGCAGTGGTGGAAGCGGTGCTGAGTCTTGTCAAGGAGTTTTCGACACTCACGGACCTCAAGTTTATCGGTTAGAACTGTTCTGTTCATCTGGTGATATTGCTGATGATCCTTATAGCCTGTTGAGCCTAATGATGGTGACGTTTATATGTTTGAATAGATATCCCTCTCGGTGCACTGGCAGTGGGTCCGTTGATCGAGTCATGGATTTACAGGAGTGACACCATTTCCAAGTCACAGCTGGCTGCACTTGATGGGCTCTGCCAACTACCCCCAACTGTCTTGCAAAGGATGCGGGACGAAATACCATCGGGAAAACTTCTGACTCGTTGCGATGTGTTCCACCGCGGCCAATCCTGTTCGCAATTCCACGCTAAGTACTTCGTTAACGGCATGATGTTTGCAGCCCGACTGTATGTGCCCATATACGCCGTGTCGGTACTTGCCCCGAAGTACAAGGGCTGGCTTTGGGGTCCGCGACCACCGCTGACACCACTAGCTGTGCGGTATCTACGCACCTGTTGCTGCCTTACGATGCTCTACCAAGTGCCATTGGGTTTCTCCTGCGCTTCACCCAGTCGACAGCACCACGTAACGGTTATGATGGCGGGTGCTCTAACCACACTGGCATTTCTAGCCGAGCATGAACACCGCCGAGGTAATGTAATGAAAGCTGTGGAGTTTACGCAACCGGTGCTGTGGCTGCAAGAATTGTGGAAGCGCTGGGTGCGCCGCGCAAGGCTGTGAAGTTGGGCCAAATAGCGCTCTTTTCCGCAGCAATGGCAGTGATCTTTCGGGCACGTCACCAGGATCATCGCGTATGATGCGAATGCTCTACGGCTACAGTGACGAGGACTCGACGGACGAGGAGAGTGCAGCAAAGTGTTGAGTGTTTTGACAACGCTGTCGAAACGGCAACGGTGACTAATGACTGCCATGCCGGACAGGGCGGACCACGTGCAACATGCCACGTTTCACATCTCGCGAGAATGCCGGGCCGCGCATATTGCTCTTGACCCCTTTTTTCTCCGTCCACGTTTCAACGCTAATAGACTTTCCAATGCATTGCTGTAATAATAGGCACGACATCACGTTCTGCTTCCGCTCGTAGGCAATGGGTCGTTGCGCTTGCTCTCATAGAAGGCCTTGCAAGTGCACTTCATCGTAGTTCAGAGCTTGCCGCAGTGAACGCTGTATTCAGAGGCTTGCTGTTAGTGCTTCCTGGTCAGACTGCAAGTTGCAGTGCCATGGAATCAGTGATGATGGGAAGGTCACAGCTGAGCCAGAGGCTGCAACTTACAGCCTTCGCCTTCAACTCGAAGGTTATTACGATCCTCAAGCTGCTTTCTTCAGGGTTTTTGCCGGCAAGATTGTCAATTAATGCGGCTCCGTGCTGAAAATTTGAAGCGGTGCCATCGGGACAACGAAAAGTGTCGGATATCTGCCAGGGCTGCGATCCCCAACGAGTTGCATCTGGAACAACTCCCTTCCACCAGCTGTAGAAGAACAGGAAGACCCTCCATGCCAAATGTTATCCTACTGAAACAAAGCAGGTGGCCGTACTGAACAACTGCAAGTATAATACTTGCTATCTCAAGAGCGGCACGATTAACTAACAGTAAGCGATTCAGAGCCATGTGCTTTGCACCATTTAGGTGAAGGGTCATACCCTAATGACAGTTACTGCTCTCCTTCCGTCCAGCCGCGGACACCAAGAAGCGCATGCAAATGGCAACAAGCCATCGCCTACCATACAAGTCCTAAGGACCTTGTAGCAGTGATCATCATTCTACACTGTGCATTTTGTCGTCACATGGTGCTTTAACGCTTGCACCGCGGTCTTTTCACTTGAATTTGTATTGTTGTTTCTGGCATGTCCTTTTCTTGCCTGATAGCAAGAGCAGACCGGACAACCCTAGCAAACATAACCAGGTCCTTGAATCGCCATATCGACGACGCCCCTCTTTGCTGTGCCGTCGCCATTCCCCAAGCCTTCCTCTATGGGCGACAAGCACGCTCACAGCGGATCAACCAGTGCCAGTAGCGGCATCACCAGCCCCAGAATGGCTGCAACTGACTACAGCGCCATCTTGTGGGGAAATGAAGCCCAAACGTCCACGATGCTGCCATATATTCGAGACCATGCCGAGCAGATGATCAATCGAGCGCGTTCCGAGGACCCACGCATGCACTACCAGGCCCTTAAACAAGTACACGATGTGTGTCTTTACAAGCGTCTGGCTCAACCTCAAGAGTCCCAGACAACAGCTTCCCCATTGGCTACGAGTATCACCTCGAGCTTCGTCCTTAGCTTCGTCTCGTCGGGGCGTGAGTGTGACGACGGAAAGTGCTCAAATCCTTGGCAATTACGACTTCCGAGGGATCACCAAAGTACCGGGTACGGTAGACTCAGTCATGGACATGTTGTCGTCGGAATCAGCCAGAGAGAGCTACTGGATGGCGCTCAACACGCTGAAGGATGTACGAGCGGCAGTGCTGTTGTCGACAGCGAGATTGCAAAGTCAACAATCCATTGGCAGTGAACAGGACACAGAGGAGGACGCGACGGCGTTCCCGAGATGGTGTCGCAAGTACACGGCCATGAAACTTTCCAAACATAGTGGGAAAATCATGGATTGTTGCTTTGCAGAGTATGCGACCAAGTGCACGGAGACCAACAGTGACAGCCACTCGCGTCGACGAGGATTCGTGTATCGACGGTCTGTGTCAGAGCAAGCACTTATTAATGCTGCCAGTGTGTCTGCTGACTTACTCAATAAGTCACGAGTGCGTGGGGCCGCCACGTTTTACCTTCATGACTGGCTCTTTGACGTCGTCGAGACGCACGAGCCATTCGTGTGCAAGTTGGTGCTGACGTGTAGTGTGTTCATCCCGCCTAGTCGGTCTGGTGCTACGCCGCGCTCGGAGTTCCGAGAGTTCTGTACGGAGATGCTGGTAGGAACGCGTCGTGCGCTGACGCATCAGTGGAAGGATCAAGCCGCTCATGCTGGCTTCCGCTCGTCCTCATGGCGACGAGAGTCTCGCTACTGCAGCGTGTGCTCGGCGCAGTTCTCGCTGCTGCGAAAGCGTCACACGTGTCGCTCGTGCGACTCTGGCGTGTGCTCGCGGTGCTGCTCAAAGACCACAGCTGCAGCAACTTTTATTGCAGATGGATCACGCAGTGGCTTCGGCAGCTCGATAGTGGGCGGAGCAAAATCGAATTCGCGAGGACAGCAGAAGAAAGAATGCCTCCTGTGTGCGCATTTTGGGCCGGAAAGCAAGCTCAATGAGGCCGAAGTTAATGCCAATCGCGAACTATTTTCGAGTTCCATGGCATCATTGTCAATTTCTTCGTCTCGAGGTTTTACCTTCACAGAGTCTGTGCGGATGGCTCAAATGGATTTTGAGCGAGAAGATTTGGACCGAGTGCATCCGGATCTGGATCTGCGCACCACCTCATCTATCTCCGGGTCACGACGCCAACGCAGTCAGCGGAGCGCTGGTAGTGTCGGTAGCCAGCGCAGCATCGGCGGGCTGGACGATGAGGATGATGAGTCAGAAGAAGATGTACGGCTGTACGCACCCCACCTTGATTTGAGAGCTACAACATCGTCTGTTAAAATGCGGACTGCGTCCACTGATTCAGCCCATAGCGCACGCAGTAACCCAGGCGTCGTATTGCTATCAGATCTCGATACCCTTTCACTTTCAGGAAGTTTCCACCGCCCAGCCAGTATGTCCTCGCGGTCATCAACCGCGTCGACACGATTGCCAGCCAAGTCGGCAGCAGCTACTCCTGCACAATTGCAAACAAAGCGTCCAGTTCAGCAGCAGATGCATCGGCAGGATCGTGCTGCTTCGGAGGACAACGTCGTTCTGTATGCCATTCCCAACAACCCTCGAACTGGCACGAAAGAAGCACCTCAGGAAAGTAGCGCCAGCACCGTTGACGACGAAGAAGTGTACGCTGAAGACGACCTAGCCAACTTTACTCTGAAGTTGCTATAGTCATTCGAAGCGAGATTTCGTCAGGTGTTTATTTAGTCGTTGTTGGCCACAAGAGCGAGAGTCATCAGTCCAGTAACCAGCTAACTGAGTTTCGGCGAGTCCGACGCAACGGTGTGTTGATCTGTCTATTTTTGAGTGGTGTTGTTGTTTATGCAGCGGGGTAAATGGCGTTCGGCTCAGACGGTTCGGGTATTTCTATTCCATTCGTGGTGGTGCTGCGGGCCCATTCTTCAAGCATTCAAGCTTACTTTATCTTGTTGCGTCTCTAGTGTCCAACCTAAGCAATGCCGCCGCGAAACCCGCGTATCTCGAATGCATCGGCTCAGCACTTACGGATGGAACTGGATGTCGTGGCAGAAGTGGAGACGCGTGTGCAGTACCAGAGGTGCTGGTCTCTGCGATTCGAGCATTCGGAAATGGAAAAGCGTTTTCAAAAGTATCACGAGGAGACTTCGCTCGTGTCGAGCAGATGGGCTTGCGGGGTCACACTGGGCACGACAGCAGTACTTCAGGCTGCTGTGTTTTATGATCTATTCAGCCTTGAAGCGCAGGAGCGGACACCCTGGACAATTGTTTATGTGGCTACTGGAGGCAATGCTATATTGCTAGGACTATTCGGAGTGTTTCTTTGGATGCCACGACGTGCCGGTCACCTTGGAGACTACTTCCAGTTCTTGCTTTTCGCGCTGGGAATGAGTATGTTGATACTAGTCCTTGTTATTGGACTGCCTTTGGCGTACGAGACGCAGATGTGCGATTCACAGGACTTGCAGCTTGTGGTGAGGCTGAACGAGGCTCGAATAGCTCACGCCGTGACCCGGACACTGCTTTTTCTGCTAATGCTACTGGGTTCCATTGCTACGACGTGGAATGCGCAGTTTCTTGTTTATTGTGGCATGGCGACCTGCACAGTATTGGTACTTGGAGGTTGGCTCATTGCCTGCTCAGACTACCTCCGACGACAATGGCACCTTGTTACGCTCTTTGTGGGGAGCATATTTCTCCTGGGTCGTGCGCTCTACTGTAGGGAGCGCAATTTGCGCCACAGGTTTCTACGCGTACGTCATTTGATGCTCGAGAATCTCAAGCTGGCCCGGCAAAACTCCACCATGCACCAGCAATTGCTGCCATGTCGATGCTGTGGGCATCGATCACGATCCTCTGGCAGAAGAACTTGGAGCCCTTGCGAGAAATGATGAACTCCACCGCAAACAAAGCGTCAAGATCCAAAGGAATTCCCAGTCCGCGGCGGAACCACCAGCTCTCGGAGAAAGCTGGATGGAAAATGTGCTACGTAGTCTATCTCAGTTACGCTATCGGCTTGAAGGTGATGAAGAAACCATGGGCGAGCTGGACTTTATATTGCAGACTCTCACATCCGAACACGACCTCTTTCTGGACACATGGTCTCTCCACTGTCGTGTGCCCGCTTCCACAGGGCCCAGCGAGAAAGCAGATACTGGTTGGTTGTTACTTATCGACGAGAGGCGCAATCGTCGCCGGCGTAGTGATGTGAAACAGCAGCAAATCCCTTCACCCGTGGCATTTTTGGCTAAAGCGCTTCGTCAAACTTCCTCAGGCTCCCGTACGTCTGTTCTGACGCTTCTTGAGAATTTCCTACCGCCGCACATTGATAGCACATCCAAACAGCAGAAGACCTGGATACCTGACGAAATATTGGCTCTCGCTTCTTCTCCTCAAGAACTTGACTTGTTTGCATTTGCACGTGTATGCACACTACCGTTAACAACTCTGCTACTTGCAACGCTGGAAAGCCACCGTGCATTTGTCACGCTACCCTTGCGAGTCGAGAGTGTTGCTGATTTTATTCAAGAGATCGAGGCTCGTTACCAATCCAAGAATCCGTACCACAACGCATTGTACGTCCCTTGCTGTCTTCATGTATTTGTTCATCATTATCCGCTGACGACCCTGCTTTGTTTGCTACTAGGCATGCAGCTTCAGTTGTGTGGGATGTGAACTTCTTCCTCCGGCGGCTCGAAGCACCACAATTGACTCCAGTGCAGCTCTTTTCAGCGCTCGTGGCCGCTGCTGTGCACGACGTCAATCACCCAGGTGTCAACAATGCATTTCTTGTCGCTACTACAGCACCGTTGGCTATCAAATACTCGGATGATTCTGTGTTGGAGCGCATGCACTTAGCTGAGGCCTTCCAAACGTGCACCAAGGACGGTTGTGACATATTCGAGGCATTTCCACCGGACTTGCGGCGACAAAGTCGTTCACAAATTATCTCGATGGTTCTCGCTACCGATCTCAGTGGTCATCTGACCCATGTTAACCGGCTGAAGAGCAAGTTGTATGCACTGCACCCGTCAGATTTATCCATCTGTGGAGAGGAATCGAGCGAAGCTGTGCTTCTAGTGCCCGAAGAGCTGGTGCTGCAAACTGTGATGATGATGGCAGATGTTGGACACGCTATGAAATCATTTCCACTGCATTTGGCATGGTCGGAGCGAGTATCCGAGGAATTCTTCAGGCAGGGTGATACAGAGCGGCAATTCAGACTCCCATTTCGCCACTCTGTGACCGGAGCACAGGCGTTGAGCTCTTTGAAAAGAATCAAATCGGGTTTCTCGAGTTCGTGGTGCTTCCTCTTTATACTGCTGCGAGGGATGTGATGCCTATCATGGGATTTGACGATGTGATCGCGAATGTCCGGGCAAATGCCGCTAAATGGGATCAACGTGACCAAGCGAAGACACCTACGAATGACAAACCAAGGACTCTGTCTTGTAAGCTGTCTGGTAGCTCACTGACAATTCCGCCAACCATACAGGAAGGAGAGCCAGGTGAAGAAACGGAAGAGTTCACGGAAATAGTCGTAGAAGTGGGGACCGATACAAACACATTAAGCGGCGAGGGGTGATAACAATGAGTGCAAGTTACAATCCATAGATCATATTTTTTAAGCACACCCTAGCTTTCATCCGTTGGTCGACAGCGACAGACTACGCGATCGTGTTGGGCACGCATCCAGATTATAACACGCACGCAATGCAGACGCACTTCTACGACATCACCATCGTCGATGGTGTGGACAACGACAACAATGCACTCAAAACACGCGTTTTCAACGGTCGAGTCGTTGGCTGGCAATAAAATTCGTTCACATTGCTACTGGGTGGGCAAACGATCGTCTACGGAAGAATCCGATTGGAGCCATCCCGACGATCTTCCGACCTACGTCACCTCGCTGACTCACGTCGCCCACAAGTCTTGTGCACAATGCACCGTTCCGCAAGCGTGAATAAAATCCATCTGGTGTCGATCTTGGTGCACGAATGGCAGCACTTGAAGACGCGTAATGGACGTGCAACGCTATCGTCGACTTGCCAAAACCCGGATTTTAGAAAATTTTATGGCCTCGTCAAGCCGCGAGAGTGGCGTCTGCTTCGACTAAAGGGATAAATATTCACCAAGACGATCGCCATGTTTGACTCTTGCGATCGTCCAGCTGGAGTTTGCTATCCAACGAGCATTCAACGAGTGTTTGGGTGATGAAGCGGTGGGAATAGATCTCTACAACGCGCTCCTTCCGCCCCTAAGCAATTTTCGGGCCAGAAAACGCTACAATACTCAACTTGTCCTAACGACCGACAACGAGAATCAATCTGGCGCTGACATGTCAACGAACCACCAACCTCGCCTCAACGTTTATGCTAACCTCCCACTCCACCCCACCCCAACCCACCCCCAACCCAAACATTCGCAAAACAAGGTCAATCAAAGAGAGAAACCCATCGTTTGCTCAACTGTTACCAAATTTACAAAAACCTTCAAAAACAGATATGCTACCTTCACAAAACCATCAACCATAATTACGCGAGTAATCTGGTGAACACTACAGCTACATTGACAACCTGGTGTTCATGCATTGCCTCGTACAGTACATTTATCACCCATTATTCTTAATGAGCCCAATCAGCAGATATTATGAAAGATCACGGCAGTTGATGAATAATACCGAAGTTTGAAGAGTAACTTGGGCGCTTAATGATGTGCTCCTGCCTTTAAGGTCATGCCTAGGCAGAAACAGTCCTCACAACCCAATTTGCAGACCCTGAACTCAAGCTACACTCCAGTGCTCAACCCACGACCCATCGAATACTTGAATCGCTGGCCATACCACCCGTACACCGAAGGTCTGTCAGCAGGCGGCCTGAAGCAAATACGAGGGCCCCTCGGAAGGGTAATGGAGGCAGAAGACCTCGTGACCGTCGCTGAGCCATCCTTATGGCTCTCTTCGAGCGGTGCTGCAATGGGGGAATCAAGGCTCATGGTGTACCTCATTAACAGTAACTATCTTGGTGTGACTGTGAATCGCGACGAGAACGCATCCTGGAACAAGTTGCTTCTACTGCAGGAGAAACTGCAGGCTGTCGTCGTCGGCTGTGTTCAAGGGTGTACTAGTAATTTATACTAGTGGTAAGAGGTTGTAGTTAATGTTTTGTGTGTGCCTGGGACGTGAAGGTGGCGCGAGGATAGCCAGTTAACTCTGGCATTAACTAGTCCACTGGTGGAATCGGTGGTTAATTGTTAATTTCTGTCATTAAGCATTAGAATCCACCGGTAGGCTCGATGGTTAAGCCACGTGACGCTAAAACCTAGAGTCTAGCATATGTCATTGTTTAGGTCCGACTCTGTCGTAGGATCGCGACTGTACCACTGTGACATCCCAGCACTAACTGTCGCTCTTTTGACTTTCAGTCGTCAATAAACCAGGCCAGACGTAAGTGAAAACGGAGGGGAAACCGCCGACTTGCTACGCGTCTGGAACCATCACTACACCCCGATAGAGAAAGACCAGGACAGTTTTGGAATCTACGCGATCTCCAGCTTTGAACTGTGTAGAGTTCACCTGAATCCGAGACGTATTACGTCCGAAACAGCCGTGGAAACGCGACATCCCCACCCAAAACGTATATTAACTTGTGTTATGGACCGTTTCAAACTGGACGGCGTGGACGACGATGGCTTCGACGCAGTGGAGCCCATGCGTCCTAGCTCCTTCGATATGTCCTTCTCTCTAGGCAGCTACCCGCGCTCACATGGCCTGAGCCGGGACAGCGATCCGCAGGACAGTAACCAGAACGCCAATGACACGGACAAAAGACCAGGAAGAGGCGAAAAAGGTCGACTGCATATGGACGAACTGGTGGATTCCTCGTCTTCACCTCAACAGAATAACAATGACAGGAACTTGGCGTCAGGCCACAAACCAGGGAGCTCACCTAAAAGGCGTCGTCGACTAGCAAAGACGCTGCCAATATTGCACTGCGATTGGAAGAGAAGGCCCATGAAGCCATTGATGTGGCCAATTTGTGTGGGAAAATCCCGTGGAAATTGTCCAAACGCACACAGGACGTGCATATCTACAGGCCAGCGACACCTCCGAAGGAGGAAGACGGATCCACGAGGTTATATTTCCGAGTATCGTGCGAAGTGAAGGCACACCTGGGCACGATCATGGAGTACCTCACACCGAGTGATTCCAGCTATTTTGATATTGAGTCACAAGTGTTTCCGGGGCTACTCCATGCTGCTGTGATTAAGCGTGTGGAATTGCCTGGTGCACCAACAGTGAATCCGAATCCCTCGCAGGCGTTGCTGTTCCCATCTGGTGCCTCAGCGACGACGACTACCAGTGGCAGTCGCGACGATGCGTCCAGTGTTGATGAAGATGCGAGCGAAAAATTCCCCATTTGCAGGTTAAATGGCATGCGAGTCGCTTCGCAGGACGGTTCGTGAAACCTATCGACTTTTTCTTTGTGGAGTATGCAAACATCGAGACGATGGCTGATGGTCGGAAACGCGGTTATGGCTATATCCGATCGGTTGAATCTTTCAAGGGCGATGAATTAGCTATTCGACTGGCTGGTGAGGAGGTCGTTATTCCTCCTAGTGTGGCTAAGTGCAAGCGAGCTGTGATCAGTAAAGGTGTGTACTTGGTCTCGCCCTCGAATGATACCCCGGGCACCTATGAGGTCACCTGTATGATGGTGATTGACTTTCAGAAGCAGTTTACAAGCACAGTGGGCGCCAAAATCATCCACAACTTCACCGAGCGATTGATTGGTATCCGTGACCTACTTTTCAACACGCTTTTCCGTCCCATTGCCGTGCTTCCGCGCACTCAGTGGAAAGCAGCGCGTGGGAACAAATGCGCGCTCTGTATTTGCTCCTTCTCTATCGTTAAGTCAAAACACCATTGTCGAGCGTGTGGCGAAGCTGTTTGTGGGCAATGCAGTCGTACGTGGACTTTGCAGCCTGGTGCGCAACCCGAGACTCGAGCACGGTTGTGTACGAGCTGCTCGCTGAAGGCAAGAAGTTACCTTATGTCGGGTGACTCAATCAATCACCAAGTGCAGCTACCTCCTCCTCACGATTTTCGTCTGCACTCGTCGACTTTACTGCTAGCCAAAGTGCGCTCAATGGAAGCAGTGTCCGCTCTGGCCACCTCCCTGGTATGACGAGCGCCTATACGTGCGATGTTCAAGTCGCAAGTACCGTGTCAAACGACCCTGACACGTTTGCAGCTTCCACCTCAGCATTTGCTAATCTCGTGAGTGCTTTGGGTGACCAGACACCACACTTCATGCTGGTTTCGTATTCACACCACCACGGTGGTGCTGCAGTTTACGAAGCACTGGCGCGCGCCGCCCCTGATACATTGTTTATGGGCGGCACATCCAGTGCTGGGGTGTACGTTGGTGCTTACTCTCCTTCTATAAGCGGGGTAAAAACAATGCCAACAGCAGCAGTAATCACTCGCGACACCGGCATCCTAGCAACACAGGATCGCATGGCCCTACAGTGGGTCTCTGGGGAATTTATGATCCTGAAGGATCCTATGCCATACTGAATGCCGATTTGGATCGCGAGAGTCCACGTGAAGCTGCGCGTAGGTGCGTTATGGACGGTATGGGCATGTTGTGCTTGGAGCCTGAGGAAAGTCCGGATTTCGTGTGGACAGTGATGGGAGGTGAAAGTGATCCTAATGCTGGCGACGAGAATGAGGACGATGAGGAAGAACTAGTGACGCGGGCTGTGAATGAGGTCGTGGACTGCTCGTACTCGGTCGTAGGAGGAAGTTCATCCCGACATGGTGCAAGTGGCCGTGGTTACGCGACGCAATTATGCTCAGAGGGCGGTGACGTTGGCTGTGTGACGAAGCACGGCGTATGTTTCGCAATTTGCTGTCCGAGCGTGGAGGTTGCACACGGGTTGTTCACATGCTACGATGCAACAGACAAGAGCTTCGTCGTGACCAAGGCAAACGGTCGCGATTTATTCGCGCTAGACCACAAACCTGCGCTGGAGGCTATCAACGAAGCCACACACGGCATGTTAACAGATATGACCCAACGGCCTGACAAATTCAACCTGGAGTCAAACCTTCTACCCGCTTATTATCCAGTTGCTCGTAAGCGTCGTGGTGCTGTACCTCGCGGTCTCAAGCGGAACAGTTCACGCTTCCAAATATTGCAACCGGAAAACTCTTCTCGAGATCTGTCGTTGCATCTGGGCGCTAAAGTGCGACTCGGTGAACGACTGCACATGATGTCGCTCTCACCTCGGGGTGTACCTTCCAAGGCGCGGCGTGGACTTCGCGAGGCAATGCGTCTATCCATCCCAACTATGGATCACCAGGATGTCATTGGCTGTTATGTGAGCGTGGGTATGACCTATGATCGTGTGCTTCAGGGAGACCTGAAATCGGTGGCGGATGCTACAGGAAGTGCATTTCCTCAAGGTGCCTCATTGTTAGTCGTCTCGCATGGCCAGCAAGGTATTATGGCAGGTGGCAACGAGGCGGTGTACGCGAACAGCATGCTGACAGCTCTGCTCATTACGAACCGCAAGAAATCGCAGAAGCTCAATCCGCTGCGGCCTCTACATGTTCGACAGACTACAACCATCTCTTAATCGTCAAGTCTGCAACATGGTCGACCTCTTCGCAGGGATACTACGCAAACTGCACAGCAACGTCACGAACTCCACGTGCATTTTTATAAGCTCAATGCAGTTTTGCGCGTTTAATCGTTCATCCTAAAAGTCAACGCATACCAATGGATGAAAGACTGGCAAAAGGTCATCTAAAATCCGTCGGGGATGTGTTCCAATGTTCCAATTTATGAGCATCTTCAGGCTCAGAATTGCTGTAAACACTCTACAGATCAGCCACATCGCCCTCGTAGCGCGCAACGGCGCGGTCCGAGAAGCGAGGCTCCGCACGCACAATGAACGCACCACGATGGTCCGGGTTGGTGATGAACACGCATCCAGACACGTCGATAGCAGCGGCGGCCTCACGCATGGCGTTAGCCACCTGATTCTCCTGTCGCTCGGCCAGCTGCTGCGTAAAGATGTCACCGGCGCGGCCACTGGTGATAGCCAACACCGTGGGGCCAGCACCACTCAAGAAGCAACCGTGCGCCCCAGCGGCCAGAGCGGCCTTGATGAGCGGCTCCAGGTGTGGGTACTGCGCGGCACCACGCTGCGGCTGGTGCAGCATATCCTGCGTAGCGAAGCGAAGCTCGTCGAGGTTGCCCGAACGGAAGGCGTTCACAAAGATAGCAGCGCGACCGATGTTAAACACGGCGTCCTTACGGGGCACGCTGGGCGGCAGAATGGCGCGCGCCACGCTCGTCGGGCCTGTTGAGTCCGGGATGAACACGACGCACTGCAGGCCATCCGGAATTTGCACACGCGACGAATACCAACGGTCATCGGCGAAGATACCGAGCTGCAGACCGCCGTAGATGGCAGGTGCAACGTTGTCGGGGTGACCCTCAATCTCCGAAGCCTACAAAAAACAAAGCCAAACCATTAACAATCGATAACTTCACCATCATCATTTGATTGGCAGCAACCACCTACCAGTTGCAGAAGTTCCTCACGGCCGTGCACAGGCAGACGCATGCCAGCAAGTGCAAGCCCGGCAATGATACCGCCCACAATACCAGCGGAACTGCTGCCGAGTCCACGCGCGAACGGGATGCGGTTCTTGCAGTGCACCTTGATGTGACGCGGCAGTTCCTCCCCAGCAGCCTTAAACGCAGCCTTGATGCCGACCACCACCAGGTTGCTATCATCCGTAGGCAGCTCCACGGCGCCCTCTCCTTCATTGGTGAGAGTCACACGGTGCAGGTCTTCAGCGTCTCCAGCCAGCGGCGCCACCACCTCCGCCGAGATCTCCGTCCAGATGTCCAGTGCCATGCCGATGGTATCGAAGCCAGGCCCCATGTTGGCGGTCGTGGCCGGCACACGCACCACCACAGACGTGAGTTTGCGACGCTCCAGATCCGTGGGCAACGTCGCCGCCTTGGCAGCAGTGATGGCAGCGGCACGACGCGCAGCAGCCGCACGCTTGGCGTTCTTGCTGCGAGATCCGACGTAGTACGCGACAGCGGCGCCAGCCGCTGCGACTGCTACTTGAGTGGCCACGCGCTGTGAGGATTCCGAGTTGCTCGCCATTGCTTCTGTGGCTACAGACCTAGTGGTGGCTTGGAGCTTATCGTTGTGAGGAGCTCTTCAGTCAAAGCCGCAAAAAAATAATTGCTCAAACACTTTGATGTGGTACACACTACAGTTTATTTTGGCCAATTGTAGATGTTAATCAGTGTGATTGGTGTTAATTCCTCTTTCATGTCTTTGATTGGTTGATTCATTTATTGTCCAATAACCGAGAAGTTTCCGTGGCTCAAGCGTCGCCACTGCACTTACAGTATTACATCGACAGGTGGGTGAAGTGGCTCTCGGTAAGGGTTTTTCTCTTGTATGTCGCAAAGGAGACGACCTAGATACCTCTCCACTGTATTAACATCTTTAGCAATCTTCTCCCTCGCTCTCTACTTCTCTGTATATTGAGGGAAGACTCAGCAATCTATACTCACATCGTTTTGGTGCCTTTTGTATCTAAAACGACAGATCTTTTCCTGCCATGGACAGCAGCGACGATGACATGCTCCCCATCGCCATGCTGCGGAAGAAGTCCAAGACCAGCAATGGAGTATCCCCCTCCTCGAGGCGCAACGCCACTCGTGTAGTGAAGAAGGAGCAGTCTCGAATGATTGATTCCGACTCGGATTCCGACAGTATGCCGCTCGTGCAGCTCAAGAAAAAGGCAATGCAGACCAAGAATAGTAGCAGTAGAGCAACCACAGACAAGAAGAAGGCCATTGTGAAGAAGGAGACGGAGTGAAGCGTAAGACGGCGGCTTCGACTTCGTCCAAGAGCGACAAAAGCAGGAAGACGAAGACCAATTCTTCAGCACGGAGCAGTAAAACCAAGGGGAAAACTTCAGTGAAGAAGGAGAAGAATGTACGCAAACTCAAGGTGCAGTCCAAAAGTGAGCGGCTGGATATGGCCATTAAGGCCTTCCGCTGGTGGAACGCAGAGGAGCTGCCTGAAGGAATCCAGTGGCGCACATTGGAGCATAATGGTGTGATGTTCCCGCCCCGTACAAGCCGCACAATGTGCCGTTAATTTACAATGGCAAGGAGATTGAACTGACCCCGACACAGGAAGAGGTCGCTAGCTTCTATGCTGCTATTCCCAGTGACGGTCCACAGCTAGAAACCCCAAGACGGCCAAGATCTTCAACAAAAACTTCTTCACAGACTTTAAGAAGGTGCTGGGCCGCAGTCATGAGATTAAAACGTTTGAAGGGTGTGACTTCTCACGTATTGCAACCCACTTGGAAAAAGTGCGTGAAGAGAAGAAGAACATGACGAAGGAGGAAAAGCAACCCGAGAAGGAAAAGCGCGAGATGGAGCTGTTCACGAATGGATTTGCCTTTGTGGATGGTCACCTAGAAAAAGTGGGCAACTTCCGCATTGAACCCCTGGATTATTCCGTGGACGTGGTGAGCATCCAAAGACTGGTACACTGAAGGAACGTGTAATGCCCGAGGATGTGACTGTGAATGTGGGCATCTCAGACCGAGTGCCCATTTGCAATGTTCCAGGCCATTCGTGGAAACAAGTGATTCACCGGGACACCGTGTCATGGCTGGCCTACTGGAATGAAAACGTTATGGGTGGTATCAAGTACGTGTTCTTCGCAGCTAGCTCGAGTTTCAAGGGTAAATCTGACTTGGCCAAATACGAAAAGGCTCGACGGCTGAAGAAATGTATCGACAAGATTCGCCATGACTACAAGAAGGGTTTGAGCGCCAAGGACATGTTCACAAGACAGCGCTCGACCGCGATGTGGGTTATTGACGTGCTGGCGCTGCGTGTGGGAAACGAGAAGGGTGAGGATGAGGCTGACACAGTAGGCTGTTGCAGTCTGCGTGTTGAGCACATGTCCTTCAACGATGTGAACTGTGCCCTCACGCTGTCGTTTCTCGGTAAGGATTCCATGCCGTACAACAACAAGGTCGAGCTTGCGCAATACGGCGACGTTGGCAAGCTCGTGTATTCCAACCTACAGAAGTTCTGTACCAAGAAAGGCAAGAACGAGGAAGTTTTCCACGAGCTGTCTGTCACGGAGTTGAACAAACACTTGAGCTCACTCATGCCGGGGCTCAGTGCCAAGGTCTTCCGTACGTTCAACGCATCATTTACGCTAGAGAAGGAGTTGCCTGGTCCCATTGGGGAGGAACTAGATCCCCAGGGTAAGATGGAAGTTGCGCCGAAGGTTGTACTCTATAATGATGCCAACCGGAAGGTTGCCATTCTGTGTAATCACCAGCGTACGGCCCCGAAATCGTTTGATACAACCTTGGACAAGATGAACGCACAGCTTGATCAACTGAATGGCCAGCTGAAGGACTTAAAACACTGGAAGGCGCTAATTGCGAAGGGCAAACCGAAGGGCATTAAGCTGAAGTCGGCTGCTGACGCCAAGGACAACAAGGAGGAAGACGCGCTGCAAAAGAAGGCTCAGGTACATCTGTTCCAGCGGACGCCTTCGGCAGACCAGGTTGACAAGAAGATTGAAGCCTGGAAGAAGAAAATCAAGGCTTTGTCCCTGCGTTTGCAGGACAAAACGGACAACAAGGAGGTAGCACTCGGCACATCCAAGCTTAACTACATGGACCCACGCATCACCGTCGCATGGTGCAAAAGGGTACGTTGTGCTAATGTGTATGCTTATCATGTGTTTATGTTTCTTACGACCCTCTTTATTATCCATGCAGAATGAAGTGCCGATCTCTTCTGTGTTCTCCAAGACACTGCGAGAGAAGTTTGTGTGGGCTATGGATGTGACCCCAGATTGGAAATTCTGATCATGACGAACGAGACTGAAGCGAGGAAGGTCACGTTGGTAGATGCTGCTCGGATAAACCATAAAGACATAATTTTCCACACAAAACAAATGCCCATCGAGGTGGCTATCGTTGATTCGTTAGTTGATCGATAATGCCTCATGTTAAAAGTATTTGCTTCATGTTGTAACGGTGCGAATCCTAGGGCTGCTTCTCCACATCCGGTTCCTTGTGTGTTTTCTCCCACTCCTCGCCGCACTTCTTAAGCTTCTCCATGAGTTCCGTGTGCCCTCGTCGCTCGGCAAAATTCCAAGCCTTGTTGCCGCCACGGTCTTCAAGGCATGGGTTAGCCCCTAGGCTGAGCAGCTTGCTAGCAGCATCGTCACGGCCGTGATGTGCTGCTGCCATTAACGCCGACGAAAGATCAGACTCGACGCGCTGGAAGTTCACGTCCATCCCGTTTTGAATCAGACTAAACACGGAATGAAAATCTTCTTGTCGGAAAGCATGATAGATTGCCGCGTCCATCACGGAGCCTAACACCTGTACATTGCGGTCCTTCACTGATAACGCCTTGCCACCGATGCCGTTACCTCCTGCCTTCTTGTCGCTGCCATTGCTGCTGGACGCTGGCGCTACAGGGCTGACACTCACAGGCTCACATTTGTCCTTCTGCCCACACTTGGCACAGAACTCACAGTGGAGACAGCGCTTCGAGGCCATGCGCTTGCATTTTCGGCATGGCGCCCGCTCGCCATACTGCATGTCGTGGCCGTTTCCTCTGATTTTCTGCTCTAGTGATGCACTCAGTGCAGCTTGGTTCACATTCGTGATTACACCCTCATCACCAAGCATGTCTTCGTCATCATCTTCCACGAACTCCTCCAGACCATCTTCATCCGGTTTGTTGGGTCCCTGGTCCTTTGCAAAAAGGACTTGGGCTGATACTGCAATACCGATGCAGGTGCAACTCGCGTGCCTGTGGTCGTGGAGCTCGTCGTGGACGTGGCTCCACTGGATCCTGAAGTACTGGACTTCCGCACGGAGGATGTTGCCGACGTACTATTGTTCGCCGTCGCGGTAGTCGCGGATGTCGACAAGAAGGCGTTTTGTGCAGAGCTGTCCCCAGCGGACTTGCTACTTCGAGAACTTCCGTTCGCATGACTGTTTGAGTTCCGTCTGGCTTCGTTACGCCCTTCCCTCACCGTAGAAGGTCTGCCACAGGAACTCTCAAAGTGTCGCCGGTAAATATTCAAGCGGCTCCACTCTGCTGCATAATCTGCAAAATAAAAAAGTAAAGTTAATACTAGTGGTAGTGCAGTAACACCGCATCAAACTTGCTACCTGGTCCAGCGTTATCTAGGAGCTCGATAACCTTCGGTAACGTGTCCGTTAGGTAGGAATTCAGTTTCCTTAAAGCATCCGTCTGACGTTAACATCCAGAATCTGCATCACAAGAATAAAAAGCAAATGTTAGGTACAATCAACCTCCTCTCTTGCAATGACAAATAATTTTTCTGACCCGTAGCAACGCCCGCACTTGGGAGAACATCTCAATGCGCTTCTTCTCCTTAGACATGCCTGGCTCTCGTCTTGCAGCTCTGTCTGATAGCCACGCATTTAACACTTTAAGCCCTCCTTCAGCGTAAAATCTGCAAGAATAAAAAGCATAGTGTTAGTATACTGTGTAGTTGTTTAGTAAATAATCCACGTTCTTTCTTACACTTGGGCGTCAGCGTCGCTGAGCTGCGTGATCAGCAGCGCCAGGATTGCGCGGTGCGAGAGCGTGTGGATGGACGGCATGAGCTGGCACAGCACCTGCGTGCGTTCCGAGCCCACCACCTCGCCATCCTCGTTCATGATGAAGCCCAGTACGCTCACCACGCTCATGGCGGCGGCATCCTCCCAGATCCGAGTGCGCATCGCGAGTCAAAATGGTCCAAATGGCCCAAATGGCGCCAATAAAATCCGGATAAAATCTAAAATCTGACTCAATCAGACAGATATTTTGGAGTTTTATTTTTACTAGAGAAAATGACGACGGATATGACCTCCGCGTTGCGCGAGTACGCGTTCAAGAAGCTACAGGAGGCTCGCGACAAAGGCACATCGCTGGCTGCTGTGACTGCTGCACGTGCAGCTTCCTCTATCTCCAGTTCTGTGCCTGTAGGGTCGTCATTCGTGTTCCGCTCGCAGAGCTCAGCCTCACAGGAGCAACAGCAGCCAGTTCCGCTTGACAAGAAACTTGAGACGCTCAGTAGGTCTACGGAACTATCTGGAGAAAATGCAGATAAATTTTAGTATCTGACAGTGTGGATGTTGTATGCTTTTGCCAGAGACTTCCAATGACTCGTTGCGTGCAGCGCTGAGCGGCAGTGCTTCTGAGTCTCTGGACGAAAGTATCTACAAGTTGGATCTCATCAACGAGTCGCTAGCGTTCAGTATTGAGAATATCCAAGAGTGCTCCCATGTGACGCGCGCTATACGCCTCATGCACATACACACCGGCGTACGTTGCCACCATCACCTCTGTACAACGCTGCCATCGTTGTGAACCGCCAACTCATGCAACTCACGTTATCCCCATGCACCATCCTCACCGTATCACCTGATCTTCAGCCGATCACAGCACCACAGCACCACAGTACCACTTCCGACTGCTATCACAAAGCACTACAGACCCTACGAGATGGACATGCGGGTCGTTTTGCTTTCCGTCCGTGTTCTGCCTTCGGGAGTTACCAGTCCATGGACCACACCTCACAGAGACTCGAAGTCTAAAGCGACTGCCATCACCGTGGCACTCCTCTGTTATACTGACTAAAGGTGCTGATGCGGCGCCATGTATGATGAGGACTCTCGTAACACAGTATCATGAAGATTGGGCATGGTGATTGGAAAGATTGCTCGATATTTGACAAAGGTTGGTGATTTTCGATCGAGCAGTGTACGGTCCTACAGGGGATAGTAGCGCCGTGGGTGTCCGTAGCGGACATGTGTGTGTGTGTGAGGGCCTGTAAGGGCTGATGAAAGCTCATGCAGCACAGCAGGGGGCAAAACAGATTGGTAGTGGTCGAGAACAAAGAGTTGGCCAATGTGGGATTCGAACCCACGCCCTTTCGGACCAGTGCCTTAAACTGGCGCCTTAGACGCTCGGCCAATTGACCATCATGCCGAAACCACAACCCTCACACAACAAAAACAACCAAAAACACAACTTACAACACCCGCACAAATACGCGCGCTATACACGCCTCATGCACATACACACCGGCGTACGTTGCCACCACATCACCTCTGTACAACGCTGCCATCGTTGTGAACCGCCAACTCATGCAACTCACGTTATCCCCATGCACCATCCTCACCGTATCACCTGATCTTCAGCCGATCACAGCACCACAGCACCACAGTACCACTTCCGACTGCTATCACAAAGCACTACAGACCCTACGAGATGGACATGCGGGTCGTTTTGCTTTCCGTCCGTGTTCTGCCTTCGGGAGTTACCAGTCCATGGACCACACCTCACAGAGACTCGAAGTCTAAAGCGACTGCCATCACCGTGGCACTCCTCTGTTATACTGACTAAAGGTGCTGATGCTTGCGGCGCCATGTATGATGAGGAGTCTCTCGTAACACAGTATCATGAAGATTGGGCATGTAGTGGTGATTACAAAGATTGCTCGCTATTTGACAAAGGTTGGTGATTTTCGATCGAGCAGTGTACGGTCGGGATAGTAAGCGCCGTGGGTGTCCGTAGCGGACATGTGTGTGTGTGTGAGGGCCTGTAAGGGCTGATGAAAGCTCATGCAGCACAGCACAGGGGGCAAAAACGAGATTGGTAGTGGTCGAGAACAAAGAGTTGGCCAATGTGGATTCGAACCCACGCCCTTTCGGACCAGTGCCTTAAACTGGCGCCTTAGACCGCTCGGCCAATTGACCATCATGCCGAAACCACAACCCTCACACAACAAAAACAACCAAAAACACAACTTACAACACCCGCACAAATACGCGCGCTATACACGCCTCATGCACATACACACCGGCGTACGTTGCCACCACATCACCTCTGTACAACGCTGCCATCGTTGTGAACCGCCAACTCATGCAACTCACGTTATCCCCATGCACCATCCTCACCGTATCACCTGATCTTCAGCCGATCACAGCACCACAGCACCACAGTACCACTTCCGACTGCTATCACAAAGCACTACAGACCCTACGAGATGGACATGCGGGTCGTTTTGCTTTCCGTCCGTGTTCTGCCTTCGGGAGTTACCAGTCCATGGACCACACCTCACAGAGACTCGAAGTCTAAAGCGACTGCCATCACCGTGGCACTCCTCTGTTATACTGACTAAAGGTGCTGATGCTTGCGGCGCCATGTATGATGAGGAGTCTCTCGTAACACAGTATCATGAAGATTGGGCATGTAGTGGTGATTACAAAGATTGCTCGCTATTTGACAAAGGTTGGTGATTTTCGATCGAGCAGTGTACGGTCCTACAGGGGATAGTAAGCGCCGTGGGTGTCCGTAGCGGACATGTGTGTGTGTGTGAGGGCCTGTAAGGGCTGATGAAAGCTCATGCAGCACAGCACAGGGGGCAAAAACGAGATTGGTAGTGGTCGAGAACAAAGAGTTGGCCAATGTGGGATTCGAACCCACGCCCTTTCGGACCAGTGCCTTAAACTGGCGCCTTAGACCGCTCGGCCAATTGACCATCATGCCGAAACCACAACCCTCACACAACAAAAACAACCAAAAACACAACTTACAACACCCGCACAAATACGCGCGCTATACACGCCTCATGCACATACACACCGGCGTACGTTGCCACCACATCACCTCTGTACAACGCTGCCATCGTTGTGAACCGCCAACTCATGCAACTCACGTTATCCCCATGCACCATCCTCACCGTATCACCTGATCTTCAGCCGATCACAGCACCACAGCACCACAGTACCACTTCCGACTGCTATCACAAAGCACTACAGACCCTACGAGATGGACATGCGGGTCGTTTTGCTTTCCGTCCGTGTTCTGCCTTCGGGAGTTACCAGTCCATGGACCACACCTCACAGAGACTCGAAGTCTAAAGCGACTGCCATCACCGTGGCACTCCTCTGTTATACTGACTAAAGGTGCTGATGCTTGCGGCGCCATGTATGATGAGTCTCTCGTAACACAGTATCATGAAGATTGGGCATGTAGTGGTGATTACAAAGATTGCTCGCTATTTGACAAAGGTTGGTGATTTTCGATCGAGCAGTGTACGGTCCTACAGGGGATAGTAAGCGCCGTGGGTGTCCGTAGCGGACATGTGTGTGTGTGTGAGGGCCTGTAAGGGCTGATGAAAGCTCATGCAGCACAGCACAGGGGCAAAAACGAGATTGGTAGTGGTCGAGAACAAAGAGTTGGCCAATGTGGGATTCGAACCCACGCCCTTTCGGACCAGTGCCTTAAACTGGCGCCTTAGACCGCTCGGCCAATTGACCATCATGCCGAAACCACAACCCTCACACAACAAAAAACAACCAAAAACACAACTTACAACACCCGCACAAATACGCGCGCTATACACGCCTCATGCACATACACACCGGCGTACGTTGCCACCACATCACCTCTGTACAACGCTGCCATCGTTGTGAACCGCCAACTCATGCAACTCACGTTATCCCCATGCACCATCCTCACCGTATCACCTGATCTTCAGCCGATCACAGCACCACAGCACCACAGTACCACTTCCGACTGCTATCACAAAGCACTACAGACCCTACGAGATGGACATGCGGGTCGTTTTGCTTTCCGTCCGTGTTCTGCCTTCGGGAGTTACCAGTCCATGGACCACACCTCACAGAGACTCGAAGTCTAAAGCGACTGCCATCACCGTGGCACTCCTCTGTTATACTGACTAAAGGTGCTGATGCTTGCGGCGCCATGTATGATGAGGAGTCTCTCGTAACACAGTATCATGAAGATTGGGCATGTAGTGGTGATTACAAAGATTGCTCGCTATTTGACAAAGGTTGGTGATTTTCGATCGAGCAGTGTACGGTCCTACAGGGGATAGTAAGCGCCGTGGGTGTCCGTAGCGGACATGTGTGTGTGTGTGAGGGCCTGTAAGGGCTGATGAAAGCTCATGCAGCACAGCACAGGGGGCAAAAACGAGATTGGTAGTGGTCGAGAACAAAGAGTTGGCCAATGTGGGATTCGAACCCACGCCCTTTCGGACCAGTGCCTTAAACTGGCGCCTTAGACCGCTCGGCCAATTGACCATCATGCCGAAACCACAACCCTCACACAACAAAAACAACCAAAAACACAACTTACAACACCCGCACAAATACGCGCGCTATACACGCCTCATGCACATACACACCGGCGTACGTTGCCACCACATCACCTCTGTACAACGCTGCCATCGTTGTGAACCGCCAACTCATGCAACTCACGTTATCCCCATGCACCATCCTCACCGTATCACCTGATCTTCAGCCGATCACAGCACCACAGCACCACAGTACCACTTCCGACTGCTATCACAAAGCACTACAGACCCTACGAGATGGACATGCGGGTCGTTTTGCTTTCCGTCCGTGTTCTGCCTTCGGGAGTTACCAGTCCATGGACCACACCTCACAGAGACTCGAAGTCTAAAGCGACTGCCATCACCGTGGCACTCCTCTGTTATACTGACTAAAGGTGCTGATGCTTGCGGCGCCATGTATGATGAGGAGTCTCTCGTAACACAGTATCATGAAGATTGGGCATGTAGTGGTGATTACAAAGATTGCTCGCTATTTGACAAAGGTTGGTGATTTTCGATCGAGCAGTGTACGGTCCTACAGGGGATAGTAAGCGCCGTGGGTGTCCGTAGCGGACATGTGTGTGTGTGTGAGGGCCTGTAAGGGCTGATGAAAGCTCATGCAGCACAGCACAGGGGGCAAAAACGAGATTGGTAGTGGTCGAGAACAAAGAGTTGGCCAATGTGGGATTCGAACCCACGCCCTTTCGGACCAGTGCCTTAAACTGGCGCCTTAGACCGCTCGGCCAATTGACCATCATGCCGAAACCACAACCCTCACACAACAAAAACAACCAAAAACACAACTTACAACACCCGCACAAATACGCGCGCTATACACGCCTCATGCACATACACACCGGCGTACGTTGCCACCACATCACCTCTGTACAACGCTGCCATCGTTGTGAACCGCCAACTCATGCAACTCACGTTATCCCCATGCACCATCCTCACCGTATCACCTGATCTTCAGCCGATCACAGCACCACAGCACCACAGTACCACTTCCGACTGCTATCACAAAGCACTACAGACCCTACGAGATGGACATGCGGGTCGTTTTGCTTTCCGTCCGTGTTCTGCCTTCGGGAGTTACCAGTCCATGGACCACACCTCACAGAGACTCGAAGTCTAAAGCGACTGCCATCACCGTGGCACTCCTCTGTTATACTGACTAAAGGTGCTGATGCTTGCGGCGCCATGTATGATGAGGAGTCTCTCGTAACACAGTATCATGAAGATTGGGCATGTAGTGGTGATTACAAAGATTGCTCGCTATTTGACAAAGGTTGGTGATTTTCGATCGAGCAGTGTACGGTCCTACAGGGGATAGTAAGCGCCGTGGGTGTCCGTAGCGGACATGTGTGTGTGTGTGAGGGCCTGTAAGGGCTGATGAAAGCTCATGCAGCACAGCACAGGGGGCAAAAACGAGATTGGTAGTGGTCGAGAACAAAGAGTTGGCCAATGTGGGATTCGAACCCACGCCCTTTCGGACCAGTGCCTTAAACTGGCGCCTTAGACCGCTCGGCCAATTGACCATCATGCCGAAACCACAACCCTCACACAACAAAAAACAACCAAAAACACAACTTACAACACCCGCACAAATACGCGCGCTATACACGCCTCATGCACATACACACCGGCGTACGTTGCCACCACATCACCTCTGTACAACGCTGCCATCGTTGTGAACCGCCAACTCATGCAACTCACGTTATCCCCATGCACCATCCTCACCGTATCACCTGATCTTCAGCCGATCACAGCACCACAGCACCACAGTACCACTTCCGACTGCTATCACAAAGCACTACAGACCCTACGAGATGGACATGCGGGTCGTTTTGCTTTCCGTCCGTGTTCTGCCTTCGGGAGTTACCAGTCCATGGACCACACCTCACAGAGACTCGAAGTCTAAAGCGACTGCCATCACCGTGGCACTCCTCTGTTATACTGACTAAAGGTGCTGATGCTTGCGGCGCCATGTATGATGAGGAGTCTCTCGTAACACAGTATCATGAAGATTGGGCATGTAGTGGTGATTACAAAGATTGCTCGCTATTTGACAAAGGTTGGTGATTTTCGATCGAGCAGTGTACGGTCCTACAGGGGATAGTAAGCGCCGTGGGTGTCCGTAGCGGACATGTGTGTGTGTGTGAGGGCCTGTAAGGGCTGATGAAAGCTCATGCAGCACAGCACAGGGGGCAAAAACGAGATTGGTAGTGGTCGAGAACAAAGAGTTGGCCAATGTGGGATTCGAACCCACGCCCTTTCGGACCAGTGCCTTAAACTGGCGCCTTAGACCGCTCGGCCAATTGACCATCATGCCGAAACCACAACCCTCACACAACAAAAACAACCAAAAACACAACTTACAACACCCGCACAAATACGCGCGCTATACACGCCTCATGCACATACACACCGGCGTACGTTGCCACCACATCACCTCTGTACAACGCTGCCATCGTTGTGAACCGCCAACTCATGCAACTCACGTTATCCCCATGCACCATCCTCACCGTATCACCTGATCTTCAGCCGATCACAGCACCACAGCACCACAGTACCACTTCCGACTGCTATCACAAAGCACTACAGACCCTACGAGATGGACATGCGGGTCGTTTTGCTTTCCGTCCGTGTTCTGCCTTCGGGAGTTACCAGTCCATGGACCACACCTCACAGAGACTCGAAGTCTAAAGCGACTGCCATCACCGTGGCACTCCTCTGTTATACTGACTAAAGGTGCTGATGCTTGCGGCGCCATGTATGATGAGGAGTCTCTCGTAACACAGTATCATGAAGATTGGGCATGTAGTGGTGATTACAAAGATTGCTCGCTATTTGACAAAGGTTGGTGATTTTCGATCGAGCAGTGTACGGTCCTACAGGGGATAGTAAGCGCCGTGGGTGTCCGTAGCGGACATGTGTGTGTGTGTGAGGGCCTGTAAGGGCTGATGAAAGCTCATGCAGCACAGCACAGGGGGCAAAAACGAGATTGGTAGTGGTCGAGAACAAAGAGTTGGCCAATGTGGGATTCGAACCCACGCCCTTTCGGACCAGTGCCTTAAACTGGCGCCTTAGACCGCTCGGCCAATTGACCATCATGCCGAAACCACAACCCTCACACAACAAAAACAACCAAAAACACAACTTACAACACCCGCACAAATACGCGCGCTATACACGCCTCATGCACATACACACCGGCGTACGTTGCCACCACATCACCTCTGTACAACGCTGCCATCGTTGTGAACCGCCAACTCATGCAACTCACGTTATCCCCATGCACCATCCTCACCGTATCACCTGATCTTCAGCCGATCACAGCACCACAGCACCACAGTACCACTTCCGACTGCTATCACAAAGCACTACAGACCCTACGAGATGGACATGCGGGTCGTTTTGCTTTCCGTCCGTGTTCTGCCTTCGGGAGTTACCAGTCCATGGACCACACCTCACAGAGACTCGAAGTCTAAAGCGACTGCCATCACCGTGGCACTCCTCTGTTATACTGACTAAAGGTGCTGATGCTTGCGGCGCCATGTATGATGAGGAGTCTCTCGTAACACAGTATCATGAAGATTGGGCATGTAGTGGTGATTACAAAGATTGCTCGCTATTTGACAAAGGTTGGTGATTTTCGATCGAGCAGTGTACGGTCCTACAGGGGATAGTAAGCGCCGTGGGTGTCCGTAGCGGACATGTGTGTGTGTGTGAGGGCCTGTAAGGGCTGATGAAAGCTCATGCAGCACAGCACAGGGGGCAAAAACGAGATTGGTAGTGGTCGAGAACAAAGAGTTGGCCAATGTGGGATTCGAACCCACGCCCTTTCGGACCAGTGCCTTAAACTGGCGCCTTAGACCGCTCGGCCAATTGACCATCATGCCGAAACCACAACCCTCACACAACAAAAAACAACCAAAAACACAACTTACAACACCCGCACAAATACGCGCGCTATACACGCCTCATGCACATACACACCGGCGTACGTTGCCACCACATCACCTCTGTACAACGCTGCCATCGTTGTGAACCGCCAACTCATGCAACTCACGTTATCCCCATGCACCATCCTCACCGTATCACCTGATCTTCAGCCGATCACAGCACCACAGCACCACAGTACCACTTCCGACTGCTATCACAAAGCACTACAGACCCTACGAGATGGACATGCGGGTCGTTTTGCTTTCCGTCCGTGTTCTGCCTTCGGGAGTTACCAGTCCATGGACCACACCTCACAGAGACTCGAAGTCTAAAGCGACTGCCATCACCGTGGCACTCCTCTGTTATACTGACTAAAGGTGCTGATGCTTGCGGCGCCATGTATGATGAGGAGTCTCTCGTAACACAGTATCATGAAGATTGGGCATGTAGTGGTGATTACAAAGATTGCTCGCTATTTGACAAAGGTTGGTGATTTTCGATCGAGCAGTGTACGGTCCTACAGGGGATAGTAAGCGCCGTGGGTGTCCGTAGCGGACATGTGTGTGTGTGTGAGGGCCTGTAAGGGCTGATGAAAGCTCATGCAGCACAGCACAGGGGGCAAAAACGAGATTGGTAGTGGTCGAGAACAAAGAGTTGGCCAATGTGGGATTCGAACCCACGCCCTTTCGGACCAGTGCCTTAAACTGGCGCCTTAGACCGCTCGGCCAATTGACCATCATGCCGAAACCACAACCCTCACACAACAAAAAACAACCAAAAACACAACTTACAACACCCGCACAAATACGCGCGCTATACACGCCTCATGCACATACACACCGGCGTACGTTGCCACCACATCACCTCTGTACAACGCTGCCATCGTTGTGAACCGCCAACTCATGCAACTCACGTTATCCCCATGCACCATCCTCACCGTATCACCTGATCTTCAGCCGATCACAGCACCACAGCACCACAGTACCACTTCCGACTGCTATCACAAAGCACTACAGACCCTACGAGATGGACATGCGGGTCGTTTTGCTTTCCGTCCGTGTTCTGCCTTCGGGAGTTACCAGTCCATGGACCACACCTCACAGAGACTCGAAGTCTAAAGCGACTGCCATCACCGTGGCACTCCTCTGTTATACTGACTAAAGGTGCTGATGCTTGCGGCGCCATGTATGATGAGGAGTCTCTCGTAACACAGTATCATGAAGATTGGGCATGTAGTGGTGATTACAAAGATTGCTCGCTATTTGACAAAGGTTGGTGATTTTCGATCGAGCAGTGTACGGTCCTACAGGGGATAGTAAGCGCCGTGGGTGTCCGTAGCGGACATGTGTGTGTGTGTGAGGGCCTGTAAGGGCTGATGAAAGCTCATGCAGCACAGCACAGGGGGCAAAAACGAGATTGGTAGTGGTCGAGAACAAAGAGTTGGCCAATGTGGGATTCGAACCCACGCCCTTTCGGACCAGTGCCTTAAACTGGCGCCTTAGACCGCTCGGCCAATTGACCATCATGCCGAAACCACAACCCTCACACAACAAAAACAACCAAAAACACAACTTACAACACCCGCACAAATACGCGCGCTATACACGCCTCATGCACATACACACCGGCGTACGTTGCCACCACATCACCTCTGTACAACGCTGCCATCGTTGTGAACCGCCAACTCATGCAACTCACGTTATCCCCATGCACCATCCTCACCGTATCACCTGATCTTCAGCCGATCACAGCACCACAGCACCACAGTACCACTTCCGACTGCTATCACAAAGCACTACAGACCCTACGAGATGGACATGCGGGTCGTTTTGCTTTCCGTCCGTGTTCTGCCTTCGGGAGTTACCAGTCCATGGACCACACCTCACAGAGACTCGAAGTCTAAAGCGACTGCCATCACCGTGGCACTCCTCTGTTATACTGACTAAAGGTGCTGATGCTTGCGGCGCCATGTATGATGAGGAGTCTCTCGTAACACAGTATCATGAAGATTGGGCATGTAGTGGTGATTACAAAGATTGCTCGCTATTTGACAAAGGTTGGTGATTTTCGATCGAGCAGTGTACGGTCCTACAGGGGATAGTAAGCGCCGTGGGTGTCCGTAGCGGACATGTGTGTGTGTGTGAGGGCCTGTAAGGGCTGATGAAAGCTCATGCAGCACAGCACAGGGGGCAAAAACGAGATTGGTAGTGGTCGAGAACAAAGAGTTGGCCAATGTGGGATTCGAACCCACGCCCTTTCGGACCAGTGCCTTAAACTGGCGCCTTAGACCGCTCGGCCAATTGACCATCATGCCGAAACCACAACCCTCACACAACAAAAAACAACCAAAAACACAACTTACAACACCCGCACAAATACGCGCGCTATACACGCCTCATGCACATACACACCGGCGTACGTTGCCACCACATCACCTCTGTACAACGCTGCCATCGTTGTGAACCGCCAACTCATGCAACTCACGTTATCCCCATGCACCATCCTCACCGTATCACCTGATCTTCAGCCGATCACAGCACCACAGCACCACAGTACCACTTCCGACTGCTATCACAAAGCACTACAGACCCTACGAGATGGACATGCGGGTCGTTTTGCTTTCCGTCCGTGTTCTGCCTTCGGGAGTTACCAGTCCATGGACCACACCTCACAGAGACTCGAAGTCTAAAGCGACTGCCATCACCGTGGCACTCCTCTGTTATACTGACTAAAGGTGCTGATGCTTGCGGCGCCATGTATGATGAGGAGTCTCTCGTAACACAGTATCATGAAGATTGGGCATGTAGTGGTGATTACAAAGATTGCTCGCTATTTGACAAAGGTTGGTGATTTTCGATCGAGCAGTGTACGGTCCTACAGGGGATAGTAAGCGCCGTGGGTGTCCGTAGCGGACATGTGTGTGTGTGTGAGGGCCTGTAAGGGCTGATGAAAGCTCATGCAGCACAGCACAGGGGGCAAAAACGAGATTGGTAGTGGTCGAGAACAAAGAGTTGGCCAATGTGGGATTCGAACCCACGCCCTTTCGGACCAGTGCCTTAAACTGGCGCCTTAGACCGCTCGGCCAATTGACCATCATGCCGAAACCACAACCCTCACACAACAAAAACAACCAAAAACACAACTTACAACACCCGCACAAATACGCGCGCTATACACGCCTCATGCACATACACACCGGCGTACGTTGCCACCACATCACCTCTGTACAACGCTGCCATCGTTGTGAACCGCCAACTCATGCAACTCACGTTATCCCCATGCACCATCCTCACCGTATCACCTGATCTTCAGCCGATCACAGCACCACAGCACCACAGTACCACTTCCGACTGCTATCACAAAGCACTACAGACCCTACGAGATGGACATGCGGGTCGTTTTGCTTTCCGTCCGTGTTCTGCCTTCGGGAGTTACCAGTCCATGGACCACACCTCACAGAGACTCGAAGTCTAAAGCGACTGCCATCACCGTGGCACTCCTCTGTTATACTGACTAAAGGTGCTGATGCTTGCGGCGCCATGTATGATGAGGAGTCTCTCGTAACACAGTATCATGAAGATTGGGCATGTAGTGGTGATTACAAAGATTGCTCGCTATTTGACAAAGGTTGGTGATTTTCGATCGAGCAGTGTACGGTCCTACAGGGGATAGTAAGCGCCGTGGGTGTCCGTAGCGGACATGTGTGTGTGTGTGAGGGCCTGTAAGGGCTGATGAAAGCTCATGCAGCACAGCACAGGGGGCAAAAACGAGATTGGTAGTGGTCGAGAACAAAGAGTTGGCCAATGTGGGATTCGAACCCACGCCCTTTCGGACCAGTGCCTTAAACTGGCGCCTTAGACCGCTCGGCCAATTGACCATCATGCCGAAACCACAACCCTCACACAACAAAAACAACCAAAAACACAACTTACAACACCCGCACAAATACGCGCGCTATACACGCCTCATGCACATACACACCGGCGTACGTTGCCACCACATCACCTCTGTACAACGCTGCCATCGTTGTGAACCGCCAACTCATGCAACTCACGTTATCCCCATGCACCATCCTCACCGTATCACCTGATCTTCAGCCGATCACAGCACCACAGCACCACAGTACCACTTCCGACTGCTATCACAAAGCACTACAGACCCTACGAGATGGACATGCGGGTCGTTTTGCTTTCCGTCCGTGTTCTGCCTTCGGGAGTTACCAGTCCATGGACCACACCTCACAGAGACTCGAAGTCTAAAGCGACTGCCATCACCGTGGCACTCCTCTGTTATACTGACTAAAGGTGCTGATGCTTGCGGCGCCATGTATGATGAGGAGTCTCTCGTAACACAGTATCATGAAGATTGGGCATGTAGTGGTGATTACAAAGATTGCTCGCTATTTGACAAAGGTTGGTGATTTTCGATCGAGCAGTGTACGGTCCTACAGGGGATAGTAAGCGCCGTGGGTGTCCGTAGCGGACATGTGTGTGTGTGTGAGGGCCTGTAAGGGCTGATGAAAGCTCATGCAGCACAGCACAGGGGGCAAAAACGAGATTGGTAGTGGTCGAGAACAAAGAGTTGGCCAATGTGGGATTCGAACCCACGCCCTTTCGGACCAGTGCCTTAAACTGGCGCCTTAGACCGCTCGGCCAATTGACCATCATGCCGAAACCACAACCCTCACACAACAAAAACAACCAAAAACACAACTTACAACACCCGCACAAATACGCGCGCTATACACGCCTCATGCACATACACACCGGCGTACGTTGCCACCACATCACCTCTGTACAACGCTGCCATCGTTGTGAACCGCCAACTCATGCAACTCACGTTATCCCCATGCACCATCCTCACCGTATCACCTGATCTTCAGCCGATCACAGCACCACAGCACCACAGTACCACTTCCGACTGCTATCACAAAGCACTACAGACCCTACGAGATGGACATGCGGGTCGTTTTGCTTTCCGTCCGTGTTCTGCCTTCGGGAGTTACCAGTCCATGGACCACACCTCACAGAGACTCGAAGTCTAAAGCGACTGCCATCACCGTGGCACTCCTCTGTTATACTGACTAAAGGTGCTGATGCTTGCGGCGCCATGTATGATGAGGAGTCTCTCGTAACACAGTATCATGAAGATTGGGCATGTAGTGGTGATTACAAAGATTGCTCGCTATTTGACAAAGGTTGGTGATTTTCGATCGAGCAGTGTACGGTCCTACAGGGGATAGTAAGCGCCGTGGGTGTCCGTAGCGGACATGTGTGTGTGTGTGAGGGCCTGTAAGGGCTGATGAAAGCTCATGCAGCACAGCACAGGGGGCAAAAACGAGATTGGTAGTGGTCGAGAACAAAGAGTTGGCCAATGTGGGATTCGAACCCACGCCCTTTCGGACCAGTGCCTTAAACTGGCGCCTTAGACCGCTCGGCCAATTGACCATCATGCCGAAACCACAACCCTCACACAACAAAAAACAACCAAAAACACAACTTACAACACCCGCACAAATACGCGCGCTATACACGCCTCATGCACATACACACCGGCGTACGTTGCCACCACATCACCTCTGTACAACGCTGCCATCGTTGTGAACCGCCAACTCATGCAACTCACGTTATCCCCATGCACCATCCTCACCGTATCACCTGATCTTCAGCCGATCACAGCACCACAGCACCACAGTACCACTTCCGACTGCTATCACAAAGCACTACAGACCCTACGAGATGGACATGCGGGTCGTTTTGCTTTCCGTCCGTGTTCTGCCTTCGGGAGTTACCAGTCCATGGACCACACCTCACAGAGACTCGAAGTCTAAAGCGACTGCCATCACCGTGGCACTCCTCTGTTATACTGACTAAAGGTGCTGATGCTTGCGGCGCCATGTATGATGAGGAGTCTCTCGTAACACAGTATCATGAAGATTGGGCATGTAGTGGTGATTACAAAGATTGCTCGCTATTTGACAAAGGTTGGTGATTTTCGATCGAGCAGTGTACGGTCCTACAGGGGATAGTAAGCGCCGTGGGTGTCCGTAGCGGACATGTGTGTGTGTGTGAGGGCCTGTAAGGGCTGATGAAAGCTCATGCAGCACAGCACAGGGGGCAAAAACGAGATTGGTAGTGGTCGAGAACAAAGAGTTGGCCAATGTGGGATTCGAACCCACGCCCTTTCGGACCAGTGCCTTAAACTGGCGCCTTAGACCGCTCGGCCAATTGACCATCATGCCGAAACCACAACCCTCACACAACAAAAAACAACCAAAAACACAACTTACAACACCCGCACAAATACGCGCGCTATACACGCCTCATGCACATACACACCGGCGTACGTTGCCACCACATCACCTCTGTACAACGCTGCCATCGTTGTGAACCGCCAACTCATGCAACTCACGTTATCCCCATGCACCATCCTCACCGTATCACCTGATCTTCAGCCGATCACAGCACCACAGCACCACAGTACCACTTCCGACTGCTATCACAAAGCACTACAGACCCTACGAGATGGACATGCGGGTCGTTTTGCTTTCCGTCCGTGTTCTGCCTTCGGGAGTTACCAGTCCATGGACCACACCTCACAGAGACTCGAAGTCTAAAGCGACTGCCATCACCGTGGCACTCCTCTGTTATACTGACTAAAGGTGCTGATGCTTGCGGCGCCATGTATGATGAGGAGTCTCTCGTAACACAGTATCATGAAGATTGGGCATGTAGTGGTGATTACAAAGATTGCTCGCTATTTGACAAAGGTTGGTGATTTTCGATCGAGCAGTGTACGGTCCTACAGGGGATAGTAAGCGCCGTGGGTGTCCGTAGCGGACATGTGTGTGTGTGTGAGGGCCTGTAAGGGCTGATGAAAGCTCATGCAGCACAGCACAGGGGGCAAAACGAGATTGGTAGTGGTCGAGAACAAAGAGTTGGCCAATGTGGGATTCGAACCCACGCCCTTTCGGACCAGTGCCTTAAACTGGCGCCTTAGACCGCTCGGCCAATTGACCATCATGCCGAAACCACAACCCTCACACAACAAAAAACAACCAAAAACACAACTTACAACACCCGCACAAATACGCGCGCTATACACGCCTCATGCACATACACACCGGCGTACGTTGCCACCACATCACCTCTGTACAACGCTGCCATCGTTGTGAACCGCCAACTCATGCAACTCACGTTATCCCCATGCACCATCCTCACCGTATCACCTGATCTTCAGCCGATCACAGCACCACAGCACCACAGTACCACTTCCGACTGCTATCACAAAGCACTACAGACCCTACGAGATGGACATGCGGGTCGTTTTGCTTTCCGTCCGTGTTCTGCCTTCGGGAGTTACCAGTCCATGGACCACACCTCACAGAGACTCGAAGTCTAAAGCGACTGCCATCACCGTGGCACTCCTCTGTTATACTGACTAAAGGTGCTGATGCTTGCGGCGCCATGTATGATGAGGAGTCTCGTAACACAGTATCATGAAGATTGGGCATGTAGTGGTGATTACAAAGATTGCTCGCTATTTGACAAAGGTTGGTGATTTTCGATCGAGCAGTGTACGGTCCTACAGGGGATAGTAAGCGCCGTGGGTGTCCGTAGCGGACATGTGTGTGTGTGAGGGCCTGTAAGGGCTGATGAAAGCTCATGCAGCACAGCACAGGGGGCAAAAACGAGATTGGTAGTGGTCGAGAACAAAGAGTTGGCCAATGTGGGATTCGAACCCACGCCCTTTCGGACCAGTGCCTTAAACTGGCGCCTTAGACCGCTCGGCCAATTGACCATCATGCCGAAACCACAACCCTCACACAACAAAAACAACCAAAAACACAACTTACAACACCCGCACAAATACGCGCGCTATACACGCCTCATGCACATACACACCGGCGTACGTTGCCACCACATCACCTCTGTACAACGCTGCCATCGTTGTGAACCGCCAACTCATGCAACTCACGTTATCCCCATGCACCATCCTCACCGTATCACCTGATCTTCAGCCGATCACAGCACCACAGCACCACAGTACCACTTCCGACTGCTATCACAAAGCACTACAGACCCTACGAGATGGACATGCGGGTCGTTTTGCTTTCCGTCCGTGTTCTGCCTTCGGGAGTTACCAGTCCATGGACCACACCTCACAGAGACTCGAAGTCTAAAGCGACTGCCATCACCGTGGCACTCCTCTGTTATACTGACTAAAGGTGCTGATGCTTGCGGCGCCATGTATGATGAGGAGTCTCTCGTAACACAGTATCATGAAGATTGGGCATGTAGTGGTGATTACAAAGATTGCTCGCTATTTGACAAAGGTTGGTGATTTTCGATCGAGCAGTGTACGGTCCTACAGGGGGAGTAAGCGCCGTGGGTGTCCGTAGCGGACATGTGTGTGTGTGTGTGAGGGCCTGTAAGGGCTGATGAAAGCTCATGCAGCACAGCACAGGGGGCAAAAACGAGATTGGTAGTGGTCGAGAACAAAGAGTTGGCCAATGTGGGATTCGAACCCACGCCCTTTCGGACCAGTGCCTTAAACTGGCGCCTTAGACCGCTCGGCCAATTGACCATCATGCCGAAACCACAACCCTCACACAACAAAAAACAACCAAAAACACAACTTACAACACCCGCACAAATACGCGCGCTATACACGCCTCATGCACATACACACCGGCGTACGTTGCCACCACATCACCTCTGTACAACGCTGCCATCGTTGTGAACCGCCAACTCATGCAACTCACGTTATCCCCATGCACCATCCTCACCGTATCACCTGATCTTCAGCCGATCACAGCACCACAGCACCACAGTACCACTTCCGACTGCTATCACAAAGCACTACAGACCCTACGAGATGGACATGCGGGTCGTTTTGCTTTCCGTCCGTGTTCTGCCTTCGGGAGTTACCAGTCCATGGACCACACCTCACAGAGACTCGAAGTCTAAAGCGACTGCCATCACCGTGGCACTCCTCTGTTATACTGACTAAAGGTGCTGATGCTTGCGGCGCCATGTATGATGAGGAGTCTCTCGTAACACAGTATCATGAAGATTGGGCATGTAGTGGTGATTACAAAGATTGCTCGCTATTTGACAAAGGTTGGTGATTTTCGATCGAGCAGTGTACGGTCCTACAGGGGATAGTAAGCGCCGTGGGTGTCCGTAGCGGACATGTGTGTGTGTGTGAGGGCCTGTAAGGGCTGATGAAAGCTCAGCACAGCAAACGAGATTGGTAGTGGTCGAGAACAAAGAGTTGGCCAATGTGGGATTCGAACCCACGCCCTTTCGGACCAGTGCCTTAAACTGGCGCCTTAGACCGCTCGGCCAATTGACCATCATGCCGAAACCACAACCCTCACACAACAAAAACAACCAAAAACACAACTTACAACACCCGCACAAATATGCGCGCTATACACGCCTCATGCACATACACACCGGCGTACGTTGCCACCACATCACCTCTGTACAACGCTGCCATCGTTGTGAACCGCCAACTCATGCAACTCACGTTATCCCCATGCACCATCCTCACCGTATCACCTGATCTTCAGCCGATCACAGCACCACAGCACCACAGTACCACTTCCGACTGCTATCACAAAGCACTACAGACCCTACGAGATGGACATGCGGGTCGTTTTGCTTTCCGTCCGTGTTCTGCCTTCGGGAGTTACCAGTCCATGGACCACACCTCACAGAGACTCGAAGTCTAAAGCGACTGCCATCACCGTGGCACTCCTCTGTTATACTGACTAAAGGTGCTGATGCTTGCGGCGCCATGTATGATGAGGAGTCTCTCGTAACACAGTATCATGAAGATTGGGCATGTAGTGGTGATTACAAAGATTGCTCGCTATTTGACAAAGGTTGGTGATTTTCGATCGAGCAGTGTACGGTCCTACAGGGGATAGTAAGCGCCGTGGGTGTCCGTAGCGGACATGTGTGTGTGTGTGAGGGCCTGTAAGGGCTGATGAAAGCTCATGCAGCACAGCACAGGGGGCAAAAACGAGATTGGTAGTGGTCGAGAACAAAGAGTTGGCCAATGTGGGATTCGAACCCACGCCCTTTCGGACCAGTGCCTTAAACTGGCGCCTTAGACCGCTCGGCCAATTGACCATCATGCCGAAACCACAACCCTCACACAACAAAAAACAACCAAAAACACAACTTACAACACCGCACAAATACGCGCGCTATACACGCCTCATGCACATACACACCGGCGTACGTTGCCACCACATCACCTCTGTACAACGCTGCCATCGTTGTGAACCGCCAACTCATGCAACTCACGTTATCCCCATGCACCATCCTCACCGTATCACCTGATCTTCAGCCGATCACAGCACCACAGCACCACAGTACCACTTCCGACTGCTATCACAAAGCACTACAGACCC